>JAZHYW010016481.1:0-47715 GCA_037355805.1 Ixodes ricinus
TTCCCTTCAGCGGCTCTGAAGATTTACCGGAAATGAACGTTCAACGCCATCATTCATGCATTTCTAGAAGCGCGTGCAAATTCTCCAAAGTGAGCATGGTGTTAATCTTTGCGTACGCCGTCGTGTTTAAGGAAGGCCCAATTTTCAAAAAACAAGTGCAACAACACGCGTGACTGAACCGCTGTCATGACAGCGACGACATAGAGACTCAGTTATTTCGAAGCTTTGTATACTGGCGGAGAATTCGGCGAAGTTCCTGGTGACGAACCTTCCACCTAAAGACTAAACCACCTCTGCCTCTTTGGACCGCGTCGAGATGTGGCTTCCACCGCTGGCGCAAGCTCGTCCTGCTTGTCCATTATGTTTGAAGAGTGAGTCACCCTCGTTCACACTAAATAGGTGCCGCAAATCCTAATAATTCGGATAAACCCATTTCAATATCCTTCAGTGAGGAATCGGTCAACTCGAAACGACTCCCTGAATCTCCATTTTCTCAAAGTTCCGCACAATTTGCATGCGCATGAGCGCTAGTTTTGGCGAATTGTGTCAGGGACTAACCGTTCACGTCAAAACGATTAACTAAAAACCCCTAATTATTGTAGTCCTTTATGAAAACACTTTGATCGTCTGCATCGATATTAAACTGTTTTATTAGCTTTATTAGGCGTGCTCGTCTCGCACCCCGGAGGTCCAGGTTCGATTCCCATTCAGACAGAAATGTACCAAATTTTCTTTTCAAAGCTATTAATTGACTTTGTTTACAGGAACCTCCCTGGGAAATTTTACGTCAATCCGGGCATTTTCGACGTGTTTTTACTCTGTGCTCCGTCGGCCATTTTTGGTACCATCACTTGGTCATTCCGCCGACGACGCCGGAGTTTCGCGTACTGTGGTATGTAAAGCTTTCGTATTAAAAAGCGATCGTCCTTCCAGAGATAACTAGCTTCGCTGGAAAGATGATCACAGTTATGAGATCGTCTTGGGAGTCCGTGACACTGACACTCTCTAGAGATGCGCTCAAAAGGAAGAATTTTTACATTTATTTTATTCTTGCATTTTGAAATCCACTTCAAGCACAGGCCCATTTTATATGCACGAAAATTAACAAAAGACAGAATGATAACATTGTGTAATTTTATTTAGGCAAAACAATACAAAAACGGTATAGGAAAGGCGCTCACTCGCCGCAGCAATGTGCTCGTTTATATGTAGTAAGGATCGAGTACACCCCTGGGAAAATATAACAATATTCAAAGATGACAACACCTCCTATCGGTTTCAGTTTAAAACACGAACCCTCGACTGCATGCTCGGAACCATATACCTAAAAAAGAATCAGTGCTAACTGTCGATTAAAACGTAAAAGCGCACTCACGTAACGTTTCACTTGCTGATGTTGCTCTGTAGAAGCAAAAGAATATCGTCAACATGTACGGATTCAGACTGGTTCGTATTTCTTAAATTCATGCCCGCTAATGAGTGGTCTCTCTTTGTTGATGCACTTGAGACTGGGGCGGCATGCGCAACCTGAACTACAAGAATTAGGGGCAGAAACTCGCGCTCGCTCAAGTTCCATGCACCACTCCAGAGGATCAAGTTCAGTCCCCTCGATCTACTTGTAGGCGAAAATCCCACTTAACTTCTACTATCTTGTGGCTTGTACGATTCGGGTATTCTTTGCCAAAAACACGTTTTCCGCTCTTTACCTTCTAAACAAGAACACGCTTTCCCGAGAAGAATGATGTTCCTGCATTCTTTACGTTTTCCAGGGACAGCGTGTTTGGCGAGATAAAACGTTCTAAAGTGATCTTTGGTGAAAATCAAATCTTTTTTGAGGTGAAGAACAATTTTTCCCCCGATTTGCACCCTTTATCTAAGAGAGTGTTTTGCTCCCGCAATTCATTCGATGATGCACTTCATAGTATCAGTCACTTATTCACTCAACACTGTGTGGTCGAAGGCGTTTATTGACCGCCCGGCAAAAATGCTGATGCGGACCCGCGGATATCCGCATCCGATCCACATCAACAGCCCCCTTGCATCCGCATCCGATCCGGAATCCGCCAAATCTGATTCATTTTTATCCGCATCCGAAAGTTTACTGCGGATTTCCGCGGATGATCCGCGGGTAATCTGCGGATACGCAGGGCCCTAATCATCTCGACGGCATGCCGAGTGTGGTGCACCGGTGGCCAAAGTGGCCGGCGGGAACTACTTTGAAAAGTTATACGGTTCTGAAAAACAGGAGATTCCAAACTTTCATTTGTATGCCCCATATCCTTCAATCCCACCCCCGAATAAAAAAATTCGCAACCTAGGAGGCAAAACGTAATGATTTTGCGCGTGTATGTAATTTTCGAAATATGCGGGGCAAGGTCACGCACGGTGCTTTTGTTCCCGTTCGTCCCTGACGTTATGTCGAGTGATCATATTTGTTTCATAGTTTTTGCACAACGTCCCAAATCAATTTCAATATCTTAAAGGCCTGTTGCTGCTCATATCGTGTAGATTACAACTTCCTATCTGCCGTATAAAAGGTATCTATAGAAGACCGGTCCTTTTCAGTGCATCTAATGAGAGCTTAGGAATCGCAGGGTGCCTGGCCTATTATGGTCCCGCTTTCTTTATGATTGCGTCTTCTACGTTGTTACTGAAGCCGCACTCTGAATGGCTACGACACCCGGGCACTCGCCATAGTTCGCGTTTCTAAGCTGCGACGATAATGTTTTGTACATGGTGTAACAGACTTGATGGCCGCCCTTAATAAAAAATTAACCGGCCAACGTTTTTATGTTTTTTTATACGCCATATTAAAGCCTCAATCAGTCTTGAAGGGAGTGTCCGAAATAGAACTAACGAAGTACGTCACTTGTTACTTGCACATAAAAGGAACGCGTTACCGTTACATATAAAAATTAACGCAGGTAACTTCTGCGTTACTTTTAATTTCCAAATGAGAACATGTTACTGCTAGGACTTAGTAATCTTATGACGACTGCTTTGAGGAACTTAACATAATTAAGTTGTCCTTCTTAGGGCTTGGATTTTGGAGGTATTTGGTATCAATGTGAGGATTCATATGAGTTGGCGCTTAGAAACAAAACAAAAAACGAAGTGTGACTCTTTAAGATTTGAAAAGATTTAGGTATTAACGTAACCACGTTACCCGTTACTCGAAATAAGTAACGTAAGTATGTTTTTTACCACTTCTTTGAAAATGCAAGGAATACGTTCCTACTTTAGCGACAAAGGTAATGCGTGATTGGTAACGCCAATATTTACATCGCGTTACTGCCAATACTGGCATCAATAATTCGTGCAAGATGCGACCTGTTCCTACCGACATGTGCCTTGGCGGCACGTTGTTAAATGTACCACTGCGTACCACAATTACATACAGTGAAAAATGCAGACATGTTCTTCTCTTTAACATGGTACGGCTTGTAAGACTTTAATGATTGTAGGCTTACTGCCGCCAGGACCTGGCCAACACTTGTTACTTCCGTGATACCTAATTGACGAGAACGTAGAATATTAATAGATGAGATACCTGAGACACGTAATGTCATTTCCACCTTGCGCGAGAAAATCGACTCCTGTCGTCATAGTATGTAACCAGTGCAAAGTTTGTCGCATTCCACCTGACTCCACTGAGCGAATGCACTATGGATGCCATGGCATATCTCTACGAGTTTTGATTGCGACAAAAAGCGGGGTATTCTTCTGTGATCTTTTTACCTCGTGGCTTACGTGCGTCGTGCTGAAGTCTATTCACACACCAGAAAATAGATAGTAAGTGGAAAACAATCACTTTGTTTTTGTTGATTTTCATTTCACCCCTTCGATATTATAGAACGTGCTAATTTTACTCAGCATCTTCTTTTTTTCGAAGAAGAGGCACATCCATCGGATGAGGTTGACCTGAAAAAACATAATGTGCCAACGTTAATGACACAACCATACCGGCTACTATTCCTGAAAGATTGTTTTCTGCAGTAATTAGTTGTTGGAATAGTTGGTTTAACCCGCATAAATACAGATTAGTATGTACAACGTGATTCATACAATTTTTGGATGAAACTTATGTTGGTAACTACAATATATTTGCCGAACCTGCAGTATATTGCAAGCGTGAATCGCGAGAACCGTGGGCGGTTTTCATATAAGACATTTTTTATTTATTTGTAATAATGCTCTGGTGTAATGCTCTTACGAATGCTTATCTTCCAAAAGCAATATATGCGCGACATCTTTTTTTTAATTAAGAGAATCAAACTGCTTTTATTAAATAGGAGCGTTGTCTAAACAACAAATGTGTTCCAAATTTGAAACGTTAATGAGTGGCTACACTTATGATATTTTCGGATAATATAGTCCGGCTTCTTCCGGAAATACAACATATGAAGATAACTGAAGACTTAATTTTATGTCTTACTTTTTTACGGACTTATTGAAACAGCCGGACACGTCGAAATAATATAGGAGTAACAGCCTAATAATAATCTTCAAAAATAAACTCGTTCGTGAAACATGATGAGGGAACATATCACTAAAGAATCTAGACAGAGGAAAATCAAGTTCAAAGGAACCTCATTAAAATCAGAGTGACTTTTGCTAAGAAACGATTTCGCCAATATTTATAACAGTAAACTCAGGCAACGTATTCCATTCCACATTGCAGTTATTTAAAAAGTATAACAACTTGATTATTGTATTGCTTCCTTTCCTTTTTCTTTGAATTAACCTTGAACTCCTAGTATTATTGTCTGAAAAGTAATATCTCACCTAGTTTGGCCGAAGAATCATGCCTGGGAAGTCGGGACCAGGCCTCTAGTCGTCGTGAATCTCTGTTCATTTTGGCCGCACAAGACTAGGTATATAGTCGTCATGAATTTCCTCCGGGAAATCGGGTCGCGGAGGACTAGGCCAGAAGTCCAGGCAATCCGGGATGACCTTGAAAATAAAGGTTCAGGTAAGGTTTAAACGACAGTGTTATCTGTCGTCTTATGTTAGGCATTTCAGATATTTTTCGTGTGTGTGTGCGGCTATTGAAAACAGCTGAAGCATATACACCAAACACGACGTGAATGTGGCAAAGAGCATATCGATATTAAAGATGGCTGTACCTCAAACATCCTTATCAATATGTAATTATAAACATATACGGTTTTCTTTAAATACAACTATCGTGAATGATAACTTAGGAAAGTATTGGTGTAAAAAGCCAATCATCTTCTTATAGACCCGTAGCCAATACGATGGTGGAATCAGAAGATAAGAACGTAGAAGACGTAATCACGAAGCAAGAAGCGCGATCATAAGCCACGCTTTCCGTTTCTTAAGCTGTATGTGCCTATCACACAGCGGACTTACCTTATAGTGTTAAAACAAAACAGACCACATCACCAAATAATTTGAAATTTTAGTCCTTCTACTCTTCCACACAACATCTGTGAAAGGCAATTGCTGCGATCCATGGGGAGACCTCGGCGAACGATGAAGCTGAAGGTATCTTTAGACCTCAACAAACACTCTGCACCATGGAGCTGGTTGTGACGATTCAGGTACTTACATTGTGTTCGGTGTTTTTATCTCTAAACATATCAAAATTATTAATTGGGCTAGTTGGTACATGAAGAAAGAAGACTGAGCGTCTCAAGGACGGGAAGAGAAAACGGCGACGACACAAAGCACTAGCTTAATAAAGTTAAGAGTAGCGCTCGTTGTCGTTTCGATCTCTGTCCCCGTTTTTGAGGCGCTTCTAGCTTCGTGCTGGTTTCTCCAAGTTTCTATTGGCTAATGCCGTTTATCACATTGGCTGCGGAACCGTTATAAGATTCTCGGAGTGCCACGCTCTGCTCTTGCTAAGCAGTTATTGCCTAAACGGCCGGCATCACCCCATTTCCCCGTTGTGCACAAATGGTTCACGAGAAGAAGGTGCAAGGAAGGTTCCCGCGCTGTGACGCGACCAGTAAATAAGGGTATAGAAGTGTATAACAAGAACAAATTTTAGTGAGACTTTCGCAGGGCAACTTTAAATGAACCGGCTAGACTCTATCTTACTACAACTTACAGAACCTAGCGTTAAGAAACCACGGAGCGTGGTACATCACGTCTACGCTTTTCTGCTTCATGGTTTGTTCTCCATGAAAACCGTCGAAGCCTTTAAAATAGCGTGTACACAACGCGGAAACAAAGAACGACAACGAGAAACAGTTCAAGGATCAACGGCTGTAGCACGTCTTCAAACTTACCAAAGCAGCTCGCTCGACATTCGGCCAGTGACTGGAAGAAAGGACTTCTTCGTGGTTGCGCGATACCGGAGACCATCGGATGGCACCGACCCTGAATGCACACGTACATCGTTCGTGGTCTCCAGCCGGGCCAGTGCGCTGGTAGGCAAACACAGAAAATGAATTATACCAGCTGATTTATCTTCAAGCTTAGAAAGACACGCAGAAAAACAAAAAAAAGACAAGTAAGCTAAACATTAAAAGAAAGTCTTAGGCCCGAGTCTGGACCAGGATGCACTCCATAAAGATTGTCACACAAAATTTAAATTATGCTCTTTTCGAAATCCTACCTGGCAACATTAATTGTCTTCTTTTCTTTTTCCTTTTTTTAAGAAATAGCGTAATTTCTTATTCGAGTTCTCGCGGAACGCTGACAAGTCACTTGATTACGATAAGAGCCGGGCAGGTATCACACAGAGCGCTGACACGGCCTTCCTGCACATTATATGTTCAGAGTAGGTGATCAAACTACAGAGGGTTCAGATAATTGGCGCTGCAGCCACGAGATGGCGCGCACTTTTCGAAAAGGGTCTATTACCCAGACCATAAAGAAGACTGTCAAAACAACAACTGCGGCAATTTGAAATCTGGAGCTTGTTTGGAAAATTTTCAACGCAGTTATTTGGTGCCGCAGGTTGGTAACGCTCACAGCGCGTAAACGCTTAGCGCTCTAATTTGGCATTGAACGTGATTCGATTCCAAACCTAAACAAGCACTTGGGGTTCTGCGAACACAAATAAACCTGGAGTTTTGAGCTTCCTCTTACTTTGCGGGTTCAAGTATTCAAAATGCACATTGCACGCTGCGTAGTCTCAAACAATATTGAAGACACATTCGCCTTGCAGTTTATGAGGCTGTGCTACGAGCACGTCCTCCAGAGTCAATTCGTGGTTTAAAGTAAGAATAGAACAAATATTAATTTATTTCCTCGCCCCAAGTAGTGTGAGCCTCGTCAAAACAAAAGCAGCAAAGCCGCCTTAATGTGCATCGTCGAATGGGCCTTTTACATTTTTTCGAGACTGTACCTTGCGCATAAGTATAAAATTCAAATCTTCAGCATAAAAAACTAAAAACATAAAAGCCGTAAGAGATTCTGTGATATTTTTAAGAGTTAACTTTTTCTCATCAATAATTCAATTTTATAAAACTTACGTGCAGATGCCGCAACTCCAAATAGGAGTACCAAAGCGAGAAGCTCCAACTTCATTTTGAATTGATCTTCACCAAAGTGTCCTCGGCTCTTACCGTTTATGCCTGGAGGGTTCTACACGAAACGCTTTTATGCTGGCGTATGGTAAAATGTTGTGAAATGTTATCTCGTGCAAGCAGATAATGTAAGCCGTGGTCAGGCGGCTGTACTTTCCCAATCCAAGACAAAAGAAAAACAATTGTGAACACCCTGCATGCTATCTTCTACCGTTTACATGATATAATAAGTGTGCGGATGGAGCAAACATTCTGGAAATACCCATGGTATCAGCACTCAATACTGCGTTGGGGCTATTCTAGCATGTCTGGTGGTGTTCCTGCAGGGTAAACATCTAAGTGAGGTAGATGAAAACTCTTATAGTTTCCTGCCCTCAAACTATTGTAATTGCCGGCACGTGTTTTTGTGGGTTGTGTGGACATGGCATGCCACCACCGTTTTACTAAAAGTTAAAGCTGGGCGTAGACTTATCGTCACTTTTTTTAGATTTTAGGGCAATGCGGCTTGTTGACCTTTTGTCACAGATTTATTCGTAGGTACGAAAATGGTACCTAACCTAATTAAGCATCTTTTTTTGTCATTTGGGTAATATCGGTTCTAAACCTCACTTTATATCGTCGGCGTCGGGACAATTGATGAATGCTGCATGCCTGAGAAAATTACGGATTGCAAACGCTTTTTACCAATTAAAATGTTTAAAAGCGCGAACGAAACGAGGACACAGAATAAATGTAGACAACAAGACAGGAAGCTGGCGGCTGTTCTCTCATCAGTCTTATCAAGAAAACAGATGACAATTGCGTTAACACGCCATGTATTTATTTACTAAAAAAAGTGACGTTTCTGTTTGTAGAACTGGTGATGGGTTGTTGATGCAGGTTGGGCAGAGGAGAGTGCGTGTATATGTGATGATGACTTCAAATAATAACCATTTGAGAGTTAGCGCCTGTCTTGTTGCCTTTGTTTCTTCTGTGTCTTCGTTTTGATCTCGTTTTTTAGAACTTTCAGTTAGTATGGACCAACTAGTCCAAACCCAAGTTTTCATGCTTTTTAGCTTTCCCGTCTACAGTCAACAAACCTATTAAAAAGAATATTCAAGCTAAAGGCTCGTGAAGTTGATTAACATTAACACAGAAAATGTTGATTAACAATATACTTTAAGAGAACCTTGCCTGTTCCGTGTTTCTTTTTATTGTTTTTGAACTTTTAAATTCAAGCAAATGACAAAGGTGTTTTGCTTATATTTTTTCTAACTTTTATTCATCCATACTCTGAAAATGTTAACAGGTTTCTAGGATGCAGGGACCTGTCAAGCTATACTGCGTAGCTTTTTTCTTTTCTTACTCCGCGACTCTAAAGTCAATATATTGAATTCAAATTAATCTTGTTATTTTCACAATTTGTTTCTTCTTTTTTTATTTTTTAGAAAGTATCCTATAGTAACAAGCAGCGTCTGAAACGCAAGACGTATCATCCACTCTGTGGCATGAATATCGGCTTATTTCGCAATATCATTGGCTCCGGGGCAATGATAAGCAGCTCGAAATTCGCCATTTTCTCCCTTTTAAGAAATCAGCGACGACTGGACCGTTAATAGAGAGTTTTAGGGAGTCGTTCCAAGGCAAACGGTTCGTTTCCGAAAAATTCGCAAAGGCAACTGCGTATGTGCAGGCGAATGGCTCAAGACCTCGAGAACGGTGCGATCTAATCATGGCAATTTGTGGCACGTAAACTGCAGTAAAAAATAAAAAAATAGAAAAAGAAACAAAAGCCATTTAGCGAGGCGGACAGCCGAACGGGCTTGAACGAGCGTTGGACGGAAACCTCAAGGCGGTCCAGTTAAGAATATGAGATGTTGTTTTGAGCCGAAGTATTCGTCAACGAAAGAGTAGCCAACATAACCGCGTAGATCGTCCTAGAAAAAAAAAAACAGGCTCGCCATATTTTTATGCATATGGTCTTCTCGGATCGGCGGGGAACGGCGTCCGCCATCCCGGGGCCGAGATTCCAAGGCGGTGCATTTAATAATCGCAAACAGCTTGTAACATATCACCTTGAAGGTAATTGCCTAGTTCGTTGTGGTTGCAGTTGTTCTGCTTTGTTATGCAAGAAACCACAGGCGGCAGGCATCGTAGATACTAAACGTCTGGTCACGTTAACAGCGCAGCGCCGAATAGGTGCTGTAAAGGGCGCCGATGCTACGCTGAGAAACACGTCGATGCGGCGCTGATGCTGTGCCGAGTTGGCGGTTCAGCAGCGATGCATTGGCGCTGAATCGCCTGTCACACTGATCTGTATTGTGGTAAGCTGGATCGCGGATCGGGAGCCAGACGGCGGCAGCACTGGCGGCCATTGCTTCGCACCAAGCAATGTATGCAAATCTATGGGAGGAATGGATACAAACAAACTTTATGAAGCTTCTGTGAAGTGTCTTATAAAGAAACTTTTATGATGTTTCGCAGGAACGGTAAGACGAGACTTGCAGTCGTCGGTCAAGAAGGTTATTAAATTACGTAAGTAGCGAGCGATCTGCCGTCAATCGCAATAGGAACAGTTTCTTATGAGAATCGTTTTAAAAAGAGAAGTTCCTTCAGCGAGCAAGAGTAGATTTGTCATCAGACATCGTCCGCATTGAATTTCAAACAAAAATGATGCCTCAAACGCAATCTGCAACCCTTCGTAAGTAAAAGTATACAACTAAGCATGGCATCGAAGCAAACCTTTCCGGCTGTTTGCATGGTGGCGTGACTCTCAATGCGTGGTTCCTCGTGGGACCCGTGAAGGAAGTCCACGGAGAGGAGAAAAGTATTTTCGCCTTAAATCTTCAGTGTAGGTAGTATTGCACACACAACACAAACATTTCTCACCATTCGTAGATGACTTGGTCGAAGTTTGGTCTTCCAAAATATAATACAAATAAAATGAATCTCTCTGTTTCCAAGTTTTTCCCGTATGGTTTAATGCATTTGCTGGTGTCAAGCAATGGACGCCAGTGGTGCCACTCGACCTCTGAAAAACAAGACTCGATCCGCAATCCAGCCTACTCCAATAGGCATCATTGGCCGCTCACCACAGTGAAACAGTACGTGCACTCATCGCAGCATGAGCGATAAGTCACGTGCAAGTCGGGGCAGCATCGGCGCCATTCTCCAACGCGGGTTCGGCGCTGCCCTGTATGCGTAAACCGGCCTTTCATTTGAAATGAGTTCGTTCCCTTCCACGGCTCCGAAAATAAACTTCCAACGCCATCCAGCATGCATTTTTAGAAACACATGAGAATGCTCTAAAGTGAGTATTATAAGATATTCATAAATGGACTTCCCATCTTCATGGTGTTCTTTTCGAATGCCGTCGTGTTGTATTTTTGAAGGCCTTAATTTTGAAAAGGGCGAGTGCAACGGAACGCGTGACTGAAGCGCTGTCGTTACAGCGACGACATACAGACTTAGTCCTTTCAAAAAATTATACAGACCTTTAAAAAAAATGGCTTCTTGCCGTTTCCATTTTCAGTGTTCGTGCGTATGGAGTGTGATTTGCTCGCTTTCTGAAGCGACGCATATGCGCGCGCTAGGCTGAAAAGGTAGCACGCTGAACTGAGGACTCATAAATATTGGAATATATGCATAGAGTGGTTTCGCATGACGTCAAATCGCCATTTTGTTGTTAGATGTCAGCCTGATGAAACTTATAAGCTTTTGTGCACTACAAATTTGAGGGTGTGATGTGAATCATCGGAGGGTTCGCGTTCCGCACGCACCAGACTGTTCATAACAACAAAATAGCGGACAAAATAGCGTCGGTGAGGACACCCAAAAGTCGGCGAAGCGCTTGTTGACGAACCTTTCACTTTAAAACCAAACCACAGGTACCTTTTTGGATTGCATTCAGATTTGACATCCAACTCTCGTTTAAGCTTATCCTGCTAATTCATCCTTTTTAAAGACTGAGTCTTCATTTTCTCAAAGTTCCGAACAATTAGCGCGCGCATATATAGTAGTGTTAGCGAATTGTTCGGGGACAAACCGTTCACGTCAGACCGATTCCCTAAAAATCCCTAATGATCTTAGTCATTTATTAAAACACTCTGATCATCTGCATCAATATGAAACTTCTTTATTTGCATACTTTTTTTAGCCATTACACATGATTATAGGAATCTCGTATGGCGTTTCGCAAAATCATCAGGCGTATTATGTATACCGCACAATTAAAGGCCTTCACTTACGTATAAAGGATTCTAGCATTTTAGAAATATACGAGGGGTGATCAATAAGTTTTACCTCCTAGGCTGGAACTTTTTAAGGCGAAAGCCTTCCTTGTCCCATTACGCGAAAAGCGGCGGCGTTGTGCCCGAAAGATGGTCACACCAATACGTCATCAAGCACGCCCCTCAGTAATAAAACACAAAGAAAAAGCGCAGCAACGCGGATGCTTCGTCACGGAAGCCGTTGTGAAGCCGGCGAGGTTCGGCGCGCCTGCGCACTCGGGGAGCGTGATGTCACCACCGGAGCGCCGTGTGAAAAAACGTGCCGCGCTGCTTGTAGGACTGCGCGGCCTGCAGGAATGTGAAAGCATTCCTGCACGTAAGCCGTCTTAAGTGCCTCTGTTTTATTGTGTTTTAATCAGGAGTTTAAAGATGTTTCATTGGAATGAAACATTGGAATCCCCTCTTTCCCAGAAGAACATAACTTTTCAATATACGTGGCTTGCACTTGACGTCGTTTCCGATGCCCTCCAGAGAAAATGGGAAGAAGGAGCTCCCCTCTTATCAGGATCCTTATTTGTGCCTCCCGGATATACACAGACGTTGCTATTCTCCTCTCAGAAGATTATAGAAGATTAACCTGTCATTCAAAATTCTTACAAAAGCAGCTTCCTTCTCCTCCTTTACATGGTGTTCAAAAGTACGCGATGTGACGTCAGTGCAAGGAGCCTATAGTCCCCACGGTGGTCATGCACTTCCGCTACCAGTACTCTACTCTCCACATGCCGTCGCAGATGATTGAGAGCATCTGTTGACACCAACGGCACATTGCATCGGTAACCTCGTCTTCGGACGCAAACCGTGTACCCTTAAGTTGCTGTTTATCTTGGAAAACAGCAAAACGTCTGACGGCGCCAAGGTCCGGGCTGTAAGGTGAAGGATGCAAAACATCTTGGAACTGCAGCTTCTCTGGCGCAGCGTTGGTCTCGTCAAGAGCCGCCCTCAATGCTCCTCAACGGAATACGAAGAGTAGGGCACCGCGGTGGGGAAGTGCATTGCCGCCGGTGGGAACTGTATTGAAAAGTCCTGTGCTCCGGGGAAAGAGGAGATCCAGACTTTCTTTTGAAAGTGACACCTCTTAATTCCGTCACGGAATGAAAAAAAGAAAAGTTACACTCTATGAGGCCAAACTCATTAATTGCCCCTCTTTATTTATAACTTTTTCATAATATGCGATGCCGGGTCACGTGTCTGCTTTTGTTACAATACGTTCATGACATCATGTTGAGTAATCCAATTTGTTTCATAGTTTTTCCATAACGTCTCCAATCTCAGGCAATATTTTAAGGACGTTTAGTTGCTCATAATCTGAAGGTTACCAGTTCCAATTTGGCGTATGAGGGCTATTCTATAGTTGACCGTTCCTTTTCAGTGCAGAAATATTGTCACGAAGGACAAGTGAAACAAAGAAAATAACTGAAAGAACTGAAACGTTTAATGGGGCGAACTTGTGCCCCGAAAAATAAAAAGGAAACAGAAGGACTGGGGTTGCACATGAAAGAAAGTGGTTGTCCTGTGCTTGTCCTCGTAGCTTTTTTCTTTTCAATTTTATGGAAACAGAAGGTAACAGCAGAGCGTCGCGGGCGTCGAAGTCGGCGTAACAGCAGAGTCGAACGCTGGGGCGAAACTGACTCGGCTTGCCAGGCGGAGCCCCTTTTGTACACGCGTGGGCTTCCGGAACATTCGGCGTAGAAGGTTCGGTCCGTAGAACATTCTAACCTCGAATTAGCAAGGCGGCTCTCGAATTTACTAGAACATCACATTACACCGTCAACAAAAATGTGTAGGCGCGGCCAGGAATCGAACCCTGGCCTTCTGCGTGGAAGATAAGCGCGATAACCGTTATGCCACGGGCGCGCTGCCTGCTTGGTCAGCTGCTCCCGCGGCATTATTCCCCTCTAAAAAAAGTGCATCGTCCCGATGCAGCACAACACGAAAAAAACAAATCCACAACTAAAGGACAGCAGACTCGCGAGCCACAATTCACAGTTCACAGTTCACTCGTCGACGACGGTGGAAAGTGCTATCGTTCGTAATACGGCTTCAGCCGGACGACGTGCACCACCTCGGGTCGCGGCTGACGTCTGGTTGATGGTCGTGTTTCGTCGGGAAGGACTTCGTAGTTCAGATCTCCGAGGCGTCGGATGACCTTGTAAGGTCCGAAATAGCGTTTGAGAAGCTTCTCGCTGAGACCGCGGCGCCGTATCGGCGTCCACACCCATGCCCGGTCTCCGGGTTGAAAGTGAACGTCCCGGCGACGAAGGTTATACCGGCGTGAGTCGACTCGCTGTTGGTCATGAGTCTTGATTCTTGCCAGTTGGCAAGCTTCTTCCGCGCATTTCGAGATGAGTTGAGCGTCGTCGTTGCCATCGTCGGCCGGAACGTGAGGCAGCATGGCGTCCAGCATCGTGGTAACCGTCCGGCCGTGTACCAGTTCGAACGGTGTCATTCCCGTGGTTTCTTGAACCGCTGTGTTGTACGCAAACGTGACGTACGGCAACACCTCGTCCCACGTCTTGTGCTCTACGACGACGTACATGGAGATCATGTCGGCGATCGTCTTGTTGAGCCGTTCCGTTAGCCCGTTGGTCTGTGGATGATAAGCGGTGGTTTGTCGATGGCTGGTGTGACTGAGCCGAAGAACTTCTTGAGTCAGATGTGCCATGAAAGATGACCCGCGATCGGTGATCAGCACTTCAGGTGCGCCGTGTTGAAGGAGGATGGACTCGACGAAAAACTTGGCGACTTCAACCACTGTTCCAGATGGAAGGGCTTTCGTCTCGGCGTATCGTGTAAGATAATCGGTCGCCACGATAATCCACCGGTTTCCTTGCGTTGATGTTGGGAACGGCCCAAGTAAATCCATTCCAACCTGCAGGAAGGGCGTAGTCGGGGCAGGTATCGGCTGCAGAAGTCACGCTGGCTTCGTCGGAGGCTTTTTACGTCGTTGGCACTCATGGCAGGACCGTGTGTACAGATGGACGGTCTTCGGGAGTCTCGGCCAGTAGTACTTGTCACGAATCCGGGCCAGCGTCCTGCTGTAGCCGAGGTGTCCAGCCGTCGGGTCGTCGAGGCATGCTTGAAAGATTTCTTCTCGAAGGCCAGCAGGAACCACCAGCAGCCAGTCAGAGTTACGGGTTCCGAAGTTCTTCTTGAAAAGCACGCCTCGCCGCAGAACAAAGCTTGACATGTCTCGGGCCAAGACTCACGGAACTGAACTTCCTCGAACCTCGAGGTGGTCGATCACCGCGCGAAGTTCCGGGTCGTCTCGTTGGAGTGCTCCCATGTGGGTATCTGTAACTGCGCCGAGAAAACGGTCGTCATCGTCGTCGTCGGTGCTGTCGGAAGGAGGTTCCACTGGGGCCCTAGACAAACAGTCGGCGTCTTTATGCTTGCGGCCAGAGTTATGCACAATAGTTACGTCCAATTCTTGCAGCCGGAGACTCCAGCGAGCGAGGCGTCCTGACAGGTACTTTAGGTTCGCAAGCCAGCAGAGCTAGTGGTGGTCCGTGACAACGCGGAAAGTGACTCCCGTATAAGTACGGGCGAAACTTCGTGATGGCCCAGACGACCGCAAGACATTCTTTTTCAGTCGTGGAGTAATTTCTCTCCGCTCTTGACAGTGTCCGACTTGCGTAGGCGATGACTCGCTCGGTGCCTTCTTGTACTTGAACCAGTACCGCACCAAGTCCCTCGTTACTCGCGTCCGTATGAATCTCAGTTTTCCGCGTCTTGATCGAATTGTCCAAGAACAGGAGGAGTCTGGAGTCGTCGCTTCAGCTCGTCGAATGCGTGCTGCTGCTCCTCGGCCCATTCGAACTTCTCGGCATCCTTCATAAGTTTTGTGAGCGGTGCGGAAATCCTTGCGAAATCCCGAACGAAGCGTCGATAGTAGGCACAAAGTCCAAGGAATCTTCGCACGGCCTTCTTGTCCGAAGGCGTTGGAAATGACGCAAAGGCGCGAGTCTTCTCGGGGTCTGGGCGGACGCCGTCATTACTGACCACGTGGCCTAGGAACTTCAGTTCGTCATAGGCGAACCGGCACTTGGACGGCTTAAGGGTGAGTCGTGCGGTCTGTATGGCTTGGAGGACAGCTCGGAGTCGTCGCAAGTGCTCGTCGAAGTCACTTGAAAACACAACGACGTCGTCAAGGTAGACAAGACAGCTCTGCCACTTCAGTCCTGCCAGTACGGTGTCCATGACACGCTGGAAAGTTGCTGGCGCCGTGCATAGTCCGAAGGGCATCACCTTAAACTCGTACAGTCCATCCGGCGTGACGAAAGCTGTCTTCTCTCGGTCCCGTTCGTCGACTTCGATCTGCCAGTAACCGCTCTTCAGATCCATCGATGAAAAGTACCGGGAGTGGCGCAGCCGGTCCAGCGTGTCATCGATGCGGGGGAGTGGATAGACGTCTTTCTTGGTTACCGCGTTCAGCTGTCGGTAGTCCACGCAGAACCTAAGCGTTCCGTCCTTCTTCTTGACAAGCACGACTGGAGAGGCCCATGGACTGCTTGAAGGCTGGATGATGTCGTCGTTCAGCATTTCTTGCACTTGCTCTTGAATGACCTCCCTTTCTTTTACGGAGACTCTGTACGGCGATCGGTGCACAGGAAGCGCGTCGTCCTCGGTAACGATGCGATGCTTCGCAACGGCGGTTTGGCGCACCCTCGACGACTTCGCGAAGCAGTCGCTGTATTCGGCGAGGAGGTCAATCAGCTGTCGTCGTTTCGGGCCTGGAAGCTTCGGGTCGATGTCGAGCTGCGCTGGCGGCGCAATGTCTTGCTGAGGTGGCGATGATTCGTCAGCGATCGCGGCGATTTCGGCGGAGTTTCGAAGTTCCTCGACGTGGCCCACAGCGGCACCTTTCGTGAGGTGTTGCGTTTCTTGTCGGAAGTTCGTCACGAGGACCACGGTGCGCCCATCCTGAAGTTCAGCCACTCCTCTTGCAACGCCGATTCCTCTCCCCAGGAGCAATTGAAGGTTGCCTTCCAGGACAACTTCGCCGCAGGTAGCTGTATCGGTCACGACGGGTACGACAACACTTGATCGCGGCGGCAGGTTCACGTGGTCGGCGGCGACTCGGACGGCGGGTGACGCTGTTTGGGGTTTCTCTGCAGGCGGAACAGGCTTCCGCAGCGTCAATCTGTTCTCTCCCAGGTCGATGACGGCGCCGTATTCACACAGAAAGTCCATGCCGAGAATGACATCTCTAGAACAGTCTTGTAAAACGACGAATTTCACAGGGCACGTTTCGCCGTGAATTTCGACGCGAGCAGTGCAACTTCCGACAGGCGTGATAAGGTGTCCTCCGGCGGTTCGAATTTGTGGTCCTCCCCAGGGCGTCGTAACTTTTCGCAGGCGGCGAGAGAGCCTCCCACTCATGACTGAGTAGTCTGCTCCGGTGTCCACGAGTGCCGATGCGTCGTGGCCGTCGATAATGACGTTTAGGTTGTTGGACACCGATGCAGGCGCGTCGATGTGATGCGAAGCGTCGGGAGAGTGGGAGCGCTCCGTCGTTCTTGGAGGCTCTTTGCTTCGGTCGACTTCGGCAACGCCACCTCCAGGCGTTGCCGCACTTAGTTTTCCCGGCGACGCAGGGGAGACAGGCTCTCTCGGCGGGGTCGTGGCGCTGGAGACGCTGAACGTCTGGGCGACGGTGAGCGGGACTCACGGCGGAAAGGCGGCGTTGAAGATGGCGAACGTCGGAGGTACTCCTCGATGTCACGAGGGCGTTCGTCGTACATTGGGCGCGGGTCGTTCGGGTGGAACCCGCGCAGCCCCAGTCGTCTGTAGGGGCATCGACGGTAAATGTGGCCGGCTTCCCCGCAATGGTAGCACAAGGGGCGTCGATCGGCCGTCCTCCAAACGTCGGTCTTTCTTGGTGCAGCTTGTTCTGGGCGGACGTGCGCCCGATCTTCCTGGCGTCGGGAATACTGCGGCGCTGGAGGTTCACGTCGGGGAGTCACAACGTACGGACGCGTGGTTGGTGGTGCTCGTCGGACCACTGCGGCGTAGCTTACAGCGGGCTCCTCCGGTGCTGCTACGGTGGCAGGAGCCTCTGGTTGGATTGCCCGCTGAACTTCTTCGCGGACAGCTTCGGCTATTGACAGCGAAGCAGGTTGGTTGGCAGCAGGCAGGAGCTTCCTGAGCTCTTCTCGGACGACGTCGCGAATTATTTCGCGAATTTCAGTCAGGCTGGAGCCGTGGTTGAATCCCGATGGCGAGGGGGCAGCTACGCCGGGATGCCGCTGGTAGTGGGTTGCCCTTGCAAGTATGGCACGCTCCATGTTCGTCGCCTCGGTGACGAATTCTTGAACGGTCGTCGGTGGGTTGCGTACGAGTCCACCGAAGATGTCGTCCTTCACGCCGCGCATCAGAATACGCAGCTTCTTTTCCTCGGTGGCCTGAGGGTCGGCGCGGGAGCTCAGGCGCAGGACGTCTTCTACGAAACTAGTGACGCTCTCATTGGGGCCCTGGGTCCTGGACTGCAGCAAATCTTCGGCCCTCTCTCTTCGATGTTGATTGACGAACGTTCGCGTCAGCTCGTTCTTGCAAAGCTCCCATGAAGTCAAAGAAGCTTCGTGGTTTTCGAACCAGCGCCTTGCAGTTCCTTCAAGCGAGAAATAGAGGTTCTGCAGGCGCTGTTCGTCACTCCACCCGTTGTGGCGAGCCACGCGCTCGTACTGGTTGATCCAGTCTTCGACGTCCTCGTAGATCTCGCCGAGGAAAGGAGTAGGCGTCCGCGGAGCGACGGGCAGGACGACGACGGGCGGGGTGGTCATCGTCGGGATCTTCTTCTTCGGCTTCTGCAGCAGGGGTCCGGATGTCGGGAGTTGGACTTCGGTACGGCGGCTTGCTTGGGCGTCGGCGTCTTCTGCGTAGGGTACCCTTCCGGGCCTGAGCACCTCACTTGGCGGGGATGTCTTCGGAGGGGTACGCTCCACGGGCATAGAATGCGATACCCCGCACCTCCACCAAAATGTCACGAAGGACAAGTGAAACAAAGAAAATAACTGAAAGAACTGAAACGTTTAATGGGGCGAACTTGTGCCCAAAAAATAAAAAGGAAACAGAAGATAACAGCAGAGCGTCGCGGGCGTCGAAGTCGGCGTAACAGCAGAGTCGAACGCTGGGGCGAAACTGACTCGGCTCGCCACGCGGAGCCCCTTTTGTACACGCGTGGGCTTCTCGGAACAATCGGCGTAGAAGGTTCGGCGCGTAGAACATTCTAACCTCGAATTAGCAAGGCGGCTCTCGAATTTACTAGAACATCACATTTCACCGTCAACAAAAATGTGTAGGCGCGGCCAGGAATCGAACCCTGGCCTCCTGCGTGGAAGATAAGCGCGATAACCGTTATGCCACGGGCGCGCTACCTGCTTGGTCAGCTGCGCCCACGGCAATATGACGGCAGCTTAAAAGTCGTGGGGCGCGTGACCTTTTATGTTCACGCTTCCTTTGTAGTTGGTTCTTTCAGCATTGTGACAGACTGACGTCCCACTCTAAATGGCTGCGAGTATTGGTACTCGCCACAAGATGCGTTAAGTTGCGACTATAGTGTGGCGTGTAGGAATGCTTTTAAATAACAAAACAAAAATCAGATTAGTCCGGGCAAAGCTTTTAGAGCTTTTTTATATATGCCATATTAAATCCTCAATCAGTGTTGTATAAGTTAACGAAAAAAGAAGTTACGAAATACGTTAGTCGCTAATTGCGAATAAAAAAAAATATTTCTACGGACCTGTCCAAAAGGAACGCGTTACAACTACCGATAATTTTACAAACTAGAACATTTTATGTTACGGGGTCACAGGCATGCCCAAGCGCCATTTATCGAGAAATGTTTTCACCGTCTAGAAACTCAACATAATTACGTTTCCTTTCTTGTGGTTTTGATTTTCGAAGGTGTGGGATCAGTGAAACAATTAATTTGACTGCCGAACCATGTTAAATAAGCCTTGACGGCTCAAATATTTCTATTGAAGATACATATACGAATAAGATCATTAATATAGATTGACTGATTGATTATGATTATTATTACTATTAGTATTATTTATTAGGAAAAAAGAAACGAATAACATAGGAATGTAATTTTTTTAATTCTTTAGAATATCTAAGTAGTGGCGTAACTGCGTTACCCGTTACTCGAAATAAGTAACGTAAGTACGTTATCCGCTACCACTTTAAAATGTAACAAATACGTTACTACTTTACCGAAAAAGTAATTAACGGCGGTAATTATTTACAACGCGATACCGCGAATACTGGCCTCAATGAAGCGTGCAAAATCCGACTTATTCCTATTGATGGATATCTTGGCGGCAGCATGTGAAAAATACACCATTAAATCCGGAGCGGCCCTTCTCTTTGACAAAGTACGGCGAGTGTAACGCTTTTATGATAAGCTATCTGCCACCGGGATCTGGCCAATAATTGTTCCTTGTGTGGTACCTGATTGATGAGAGCGCAGAACCTAAATAGATGAGATGTCTGAGACACGTAGTGTCAACTGCCTCGTGTGCGGGAGAATCAACACGTGTCGTCAGAGAATGTAACGAGTGCAAACTTTGTCGCATCGCACATGACTGCTCTGCGCAGATAGACAATGGATACAATGCCATATCTCTGTGAGGGCTGATTGCCAACGAACGGGTTTTTTCTCCCGAGTTTTCCCATCTTGTGTGACACGTACGTCGTTCCGGGGTCTGTTTTTTCCGTTGGAACCATAAACATTTATCGACGTATTCGTTGCACGGATTGTCTTTATTTGAACATACTATCAGTCCCTTACGGGACCAAGATAGGGGTGGGATACAATGAACAGCCCAACAATCACAGTCTGCGCTGTCCTGCACCGACACGATCAGAAGAGAAATAGTAGCACAATAAAAGCAACGATAGTAAAATAATAGTAACCTGACAAACAGTCTGAGGTGCGACCGAGCGTTAAGATATAAGCGATGCGAACTCCAACCGGCCGCGTGCATCAACAACACTTTCTGGCAACTGGTTCCAATACCGCCGCTGTCTGTGGGAAAAACGATTACCTACAACATTCCTTATTAAACCTTCTTTCTTTCACATGCCATCGATGCTTATTGCTGGTTACTCGTGACGTGTCTTCATCTATATACCAATGCTTGTTAATTAGAACAAAGTTATTGATAATACTAAAAAAGCTTTAACATTTTTTTTTCTTTTTTTTTCTGTGAGTTGAAGCAGTGGTAAACTGGCTCTTTCATAAAGGGGGAAATCCAATCCTGTTTCGGTAACGGGGGTAAATAAAACGCGATGCGCGTCGCTGTAGTCTTTACAGGTTTAACTGCAGTTTTTTCACATACGGGTCCCAGACTTCGCATGCATATTCTAGCATGGGGTGAACTAACATCTTGTATGCAATCAGCTTAGTCTCTTGTGAGGCAAGTTTTAGAGTGCCCCGGATAAATCCTAACCTTTTGAAAATCAATGGCCTTTTTTAACGTCCCCATTGCTTAACGATATTAAAAGTTACTACAAGAATTTGGAGAGCCAGGTAGTTTAAAGAAAAAACGTTTAAGCCTTAAACCTTTCTTCTCGAAACTACTTGGCTCTCAAATTCTAGTACTCATTTTCATCACCATCCACAAAGTCTTTTATCGCACTTAAAACGAATTCATATAGATATATATATGTATAATTGGGCCTCCCGCGATACTGCGATTAAAATGGTTCTGTCTCGCTTTATCATGTGTATAAACGGAATAAGACTCTCGGTAAGGCGGCTCCGACTTCAGGGGGCGGCATTCTTTGAAAGTTTGGCGCACTTCGTCGTTTTAATTTCTATTTCACACTGCCGGCGCTACCAAAATTTCTCACGTGACACCAGTATAGTGGGCCTTTTCGAAAAAAGTAACGAAATACGTTACTCGTCAGTCACAAAATAAAGGAGCGGCGTTACCGACCTACGTTACCTCAAAAAAGAAGAAACGTGTTACCGTTACTGATAAAAAGTAAGGCAAGTTATTTTTGCCTCACTTACCATCCACAAATTGACAATAACAGCGAATATATATATTTTTTTTTTTGCGACAGCGTGTTTTTGGTTTTGGGACAAACGGCGTGGGCATTGGGTATTTTTGCTAAAGTGGAACTTCTTGTGTGGGCAAAATGCAGGCAAAATTTTAACCTATGTGGCATGATTGATGTGATTAATGACTTGGCGCCTATAGACCAACTCATGCTTACAAACAAACCGGAGCACCCCTAGTGGACGCCACCGGCGCCTCGCATGCGCTATGGAGTGTGGGCAAGAAGCTCGCCGTCGCTCATAAACAAACCATTGGAATGCTATGTTGTCGGCGTCGGTGTGAGTCCCCGTGCTCTTTTTCGCGCAGGAATTTTCGATTCTACGTCTTCCTGGCATTGTCTGACTACTTTAGTGGCCTCAGCGAAATCAACGGGGCACGTTACACCTCAAAACTTCGCGTGAATAATGTGACATGCGACGATTCATTTCGCGTGGACACCGCAGAATGAATGCTAAAGCGTGATTCGCATGATGATGTTCTGCTTTCTATTTTCAGTCATGAATTCGCTCGGGCTGCAAAAGCTTGAACCGTAATTGATATCTTGACGCCAATACTGAAAATCGCAAGCGTAATCGAACCAACTGAATCAGGCATAACAAGTCAATGATAGCCACTGGTAACAATTATCGACATCTCCTTATATCTACTGTATACACCGAGCCTACTTGCCCCAACGAACCTTCAAACTTTAACGTCTTTTGAGGCCGGGAACTTACTTCTTATCGCAATTATCGGGTAAACCTTTGGTCTACGGGCCTCAAACGTTTCAACGAGCAGTCGACGACAAGCAGAAACGTTTGAGAGAGCACACGACAGCTCGAACAATAAGGCGGCCATTTGAACTTGATGACGCACTGAACCTAGTCCGCAGGTGGTCCGTCCGACTTGGCGGTTTTCCCGCGTTCATGTTGGAACAAAACAAATATATCTGACGGCCACAAGTACCCCTGAATTCAACAAAAATTGCTTCCCGCACAAGCAGTCAAGGTCCAACGGCGTCTGGTTTTCTTTTTCACGGCCCCTATACACGTTCTCGGACGAATCTAGCAGGAAGAAACACATGAAAACTGACCTTTAGACCTTTCCCGACTCGTTTGCTAGAGCCACAGTCGCGGCGTTTTAAAGAAAAGGCGGGTTTTTGTCCGGTTATTTCCAAAACGACAAAGGAATGCACGTCCCACATGGTAACTTCAGCCCACTGCCCCAGACCGGAAGTGCGCCCGACGCGCCACCACCGCGCGGTGACGTAACAGAGCTGAGTTCGTGTATACTTCGTCTCAGCCTAAGACAAGACGCAGCCGACGCTACGAGCTAATGGGACCAATCAGGCAGCCTCAAAAGCGCAAGTCACATGGCCTTTTTTGTGTATAATTAGTTCAGCAATGATAGAACACGTACAGAAACATGACGAACACCATGATGGCGCCCTGTTGATGCTGTCCGATTTGTTCCATCAGCTGATAGCGTTGGCGTCGTCTGGACTTAAGGTGAAAACGAAGTATAGAAACATGAAAAACAAAATTTTTTGTGTATTTTTAAGGTTTTTGGAAGGTGTAACGAGTAACGTAACTCCGTTACCCGTTACGCGAAATAAGTAACATAAGTATGTTACCCGTTACTGTGTTGAAAAAAAGGAAGGAATACTTTACTACGTTACAGAAAAAATAAACGTATAACCGGTAAGGCCGTTACTTGTAACGCGTTACCGACAACACTGTGATAGAAGGGTGGTGAGCTGGGCTAGTTGGTAAGCATTATACACGGTTAAAGTCAGCGAACAAAGTGAGGAAACTCTAGATGGCTGCAGGAAACCGGAAGGACGCTGAACTCACAACTCAATATTTCATCCAGAAAAGAAGAAGAAAGAAGATGACATATAACGCCACTAGAGCACTCGTGCTCATGGCACGAGAACTCTAGGGCGCGGGGCAATGGTTTTGGCGTACGAAGCGTTTAAAAACAGAACTTCCTTTTCAAATAAAGTAACAGAAGGATGGCTCACGCAGTGCTCCCCCAGACCTTGTATGATATACGCCTCGTAAATTTCTCTGGATAGCTTTTCCTTATATCGACCTATGATACCGGTGCTGGCCAGATTAGGAGAACAAGTACAGGATTGACAGTGCAGAGGCAAGTGTCCCCCTACCGTCGACCTCATAGACAGGTTATGTTCACGTAGCCTTTCACTTATACCTCTTCCTGTCTGTCCCACGTACGTTCTACCACATATTAAGGGAATGCTGTATACCAAACGCGAGGTACAGGGTACATACAGCATAGCATGTTTCTTTTTACATTTCATTCGAGACAAAGTCTAAATTTAAGTGCACCTTGGAACAAACCTGGGTCATTTTTTGAGGGGCTGAAAAAACAACTGGAACTTCATATCTTTGGGCGACTTGTTTTAAGTTGTGTGATAGCTTGTGCAGGTATGGGACAACTACCATCCGTTTTTTTCTCAACATTGCACTTACTACCTTTTTTCCCCTTTACTTTTTAAACCAAGGATCGCAAAACTTCATTTAACACCTGACACGGGAACCCGGATGACCGGAGTCTGTCGATCTGAGCCTTCAAGCTGTCATCAATATTATGTGAACATGACTTTTTTAGGGCTGATCCTGGACATGAAAGAGCTATACACTTTTTAACAATTTTTGAGTGCGCTGACGAGTAATGTAATATGACCTTTTTTGAGCGTGGGGAGAAGGACCACCATAAATTGGTTAGTGTGAAGTGAAAGCGATAGGTCCAGAAATTCCAAGACACCTTGCTTGGGCTTTTCATAGGTGAATCTAAGACCAAAACTAGACTTATAAAAACGTCCTTAACACTGGTGACTAGATCTTTTCCCCGGCGATTCTCAAGCAAAAGCAGAAAGTCATCAACATAGCGGGAAACTTTTTTTTTACATGAGGTCCAAGGGCATGTTCAATGGCACAATCAACTCAGGCAAGAAAAATATCACTGAGGACAGGCGCTACTGACGACCCTATGCATACTCCAGAGCTTTGGAGAAAAACTTCGTTATGCCATCCTATGAACGTAGAATTGAGATAAAATTGAAGTAGTTCTAGAAATCACTCAGTAGAAACACCACTCGAGTTTTGGTAGGATAGTTCATCGTAATCCTCAATACATAATTTTACGGAGTCAAGTAAAATGTCATGGGGGAGTAAATAAAAGGGTCCTGAACATCAATACTAAAGAAACTATGGCTGTCATACTGATCTGCCTTCAAAGCTTCTACAACTTCCTCTGAATTTGGAACCAAGAAGGGGTCCTTGATTCGCAGATCCAACAGGTGTTTCTGTAGATACGCTGATACTTGTCGCTGCGAAGTACCTCGCTCGGTGACAATGGCATCGAAAAGGGCAGGCGTCGATCCTTGTGCGTCTCTGCGCTGAAGAATACTTTAAGATGTAAACTTTTCGCTTCTTGGATGTAAACCTTCCGCTTCTTTCTTCCTCTCTTCTGGATGAAATATAGGGTAGTGAGTTCAGCGTCCTTCCTGTTTCCTGTATTCCTCTACAGTTTCCTCACTTTGTTCGCTGACTTTAACAATGTATATGTTCACTACGATACCTCGAAGAAGAATTTGTTTTCTAAAATCTAGCAACTCATATGGCGTACATTAACGATAGACTGCAAATCTCCACTTAAAATATACCAGTAAAAAGGGTAGAAAAAACATTAACCCATTTTGGTCGAATAAGCCACTTATTGTTTTTTGGTGTTTCATACTCGTGGCCTGGCGTCCGCCCGTCCTCCCGTTCGTGCATTTTCCGCTAAATTTAGCGGGGAAAGTGGCGTAACGTGAAGTCACTTGAAGTTACGTTACCTATACATTTTGGGGAAATTGACAGCACGTGACCCATACGTCAACTCAGTTACCCCGCTATATTTAGCGGGAAAATTCATGTTTTGCAGACAAAACATCAATTCAGTTTCCCGCTAAATTTAGCGGGAAATGTACGTCACGTGACCCATACACCAATTCAGTTACCCGCTAAATTTAGCGGGAAAATTCACGTCTTCTGACCAAGACACCAATTCAGCTTCCCCGCTGAATTTAGCGGGCAAAATCGGCGTCACGTGACCTATCAAATCATTTAATTTTCCCTCATAATTTAGCTGGAAAATACACGTCACGTCATGAATTATAGTACTTTAAAAGTAAAGTCGCTGACAAGTTTTTTTTTTTCTCTTTGCCTTATCGCTAGTTTGTACTGTACTTGCTTGAGTCAGCTGGGCTTTTCCACCAGTTTCCGATAAAAGATATGGTCAAAACAAACGTACAATATTACAATGCCCGCCGCGTGTCCGTGACACGTTATCGGTCGGTATTTGATAACAAAAACATTCCGAAACGGGGAGAGATAAACGGGCTGACCTTAACTTGGCCAAGCATGCGGCATGCGAGCCTCACAAAAAACGCATTAGCCAGTAGTCCTTTGGTCTAACGAATGTAGGTTATTATCGCAGAAGAATGCGCCGACAGCGTCTATGCTCATGCGGACACCTTTAGGCATTTAGAACCGTCTATGGATTCGCCACATCTGAGATGGTCTCCCCAGGCGTTATACGGGGCTTTGTTTGTCGAATGTTCGATAGAGTCGTCATCGACAAAGTTTCGGAGAAATAATCGTGCGTGGTTCGTGGGCGTACAGTCGCCGGCCATATGAGCTCCCCGGCCGAACGCCGACCGGAGCAGCGAAAATCCCGCATGCGGCGCGTCGAGCGTTGCCGCGTTCTGGGAGCCGGCTATTGGGACCATACCATTCCGTTATCAAAGGTGGACGCAGGAAGTTTATAGCATTCCGCGTTTTGAACGTGAATCTGAAGCACGGCCGATTACAATCCCGCATCCGATTGTATACTTCGTTTCACCTTTCCGTCCAGACGCAGCCGATGCTACGAGATTATATGACGAATCAGAGAGCGTGAAAAGGGCACCATCATGGTGTTCGTAATGGTTCTGTAAGTGTTCTAGCGTCGCTGAACCAATCCTAAACAGAACAAGCCTAGTGATTTGCACTTTTGACGCTGTTTGATTGGTCCCGTTCCCTCGTAGCATCCGCTGCGTCTGGACGGAAGGTGAAACGAAGTATAGGTAAACGCAGACGGCTTATCAAAATTCTTCACTGCATAATATCTCTGACGTGTTATATGCTATTTTTTTATTTGCAAAACCGGTTTGTTATTTTAGATATTTCCTGCCCGAAGAGTAATCCTACGCACAAGCTTTCTTACAATCTTCTTAAACCTGGACTAGACAATGACAAGCGATTTTGAATCCTTTATTTCATCTATAAGGATATGCTATAGATAAAAAAAGATTTGTGTCGAGGCAGAAGAAAGATTCAGGCACATTTCATGAACGCGTTTTATCGAGGAGACTCTATTGTTCTGCGCTCAGTAGCGTGTTGCTTCGCCAAGGGTGAATCTCTACACGATGACTTTGCAGATGGCTTCCTGGTCGGCCACTCCTCGCTTGCCGAGGGATCATTGTTGTCATGCCTAATATCATATCAAACTTTTTTTCATTTGTAAGCATCGATCAAACACTGCTGCTTTATCTACGCCTAAAGCAAGCTCCAGTTTATCAGCAGCTATGACATCATCTCCGAACAGTTGGGGCCAACACCCGAAGACGGCGATTCTAATCGGCTATGTTTTTGTTATTTACAGTTCTAAAGGCTGGAATCCCGATAAAATTTATGCGTCCACCCATTTAATAACGGAATGGTATGGTCCCAATAGCCCGGCTCCTTAAAACGCGGCAACGCTTACGCGCCGCCTGCGGGATTTTCGCTGATCCGGTTGGCGTTCGGCCGGGGAGCTCATATGGCCGGCGACTGTACGTACTGTCCCACATGCTCTCGCGTAAAAAGATGTATGACAACTGACATTTAGCGGAAAAATCGATCTGCTAATCTTAGCGGAGAATTTTTCACGTCGAATTCACCAAAACTTATATTTAAAAAAAAAGTTACGATGCCGCATGACGTTGCAGTGTTAAACGATATCATAGCGAAATGTGACGTGGCGGGACGAAAGTCAGCTGAGTTTTAACACGGCAATGTAACTGAGTGCAGCAAAACGCCGAGCGTCTCGGGCGGTCGACGCCATTATTTGCGTGCCATGACGTTGAGCCGGGAATATTTTAGGAACACGGAAAATCATGGAATATTCTAATGCCTTATGTATAGACCTTTTCCGTGTACTCTCGTCCCCAGCCACCTAAGAGGCGTATCCGGTATAGGCGACGAAAAAATAATCCAACGTTTCAACCTGCAAATAGTAAAAAAATAAAGGGGAGGCAAAACGAGAAAGTGTGACGGTTACGCTTATATCCTAAATGCCTTCTATTGGCGTGGCAAAGGCAAAACAATGTTTTCGCCCATACTGGAAGTGACGTCAATTCAAGATGGCGGCGCACTTGCAGAAAAGGTCTATTAGCCCCTGCGGAGGGATGACAAAAGTTTGACAAGTTTTTTAACTAATTAACTAAGCTCTGCTCACTAATGTTCTTAAAGTTCCTCATAGCCCTCACAAGTCAATCGGAACGCTTGTCTCATCCCCAATAAGGTATGTGGTGGCGTTGATTTTATTCGACAAACATCTAGGCGAATGCCTGCAAAAGGCGATTAGAGGCTTCTAGACTGCACCCCATCTTCTAGTGGAGATTAGCTGTAGAGCGCCTGGATTAAAGAAAAAGTAGGCAAAATATCACTTTATAGAAGAAATAATTACTTTATTAATTAACAAAATTCAATTCATTATATAGGAAAATTGCAGTTTTAACACGCTCGAGTGAGTTTGATAATTTATGTTAAAGCTAAAAGTCATTCCAGTCCAGACAGCTTTAAATTTGTACATTGTGTTGGGGCTATTATTCATTGCCAATATTTTTGAAGTTGTGAATTTTTCAGTAATCTAACTCCCAAATTGTTTCTTTCATTTTTTTTTCACTAAAGCTTGTGTTCTAAATGAGAGTAAATGCGTATGACGGAATATCTATGTTGAGGCCCGGTTGGTATGACCTTTACATACTTTATGAAAGTGTTATTTTATTTTGTGGAACACGCAGATTGTAAATCTTTGAGTGATAGAATAAAGATAAGAATATTGGGTAAAGTATTGAGGAGACTGTACATGATATGCAACATTGGCGGTTGACCTTGTTGCTTGTTTATGGAGAAGGAGCAATTCGCACATAGAGGTCTTCTTAGCAGATACTGCATACTAAACGGCAGCAAGTTAAGCGAGAGTGAACAGGGTTATTATAGAGCTGGCGTTTTCATTACACTGAAAGGTTAAGTCTCATATTACTTATTACACCTATTGAGCGGAAGATGGCGTGCCGGTTTTGATTATTAAATGAGATAAATCTAAATTTTCTTGAGAAGAAAACATTAAACACTTGTGCGCTTTTTACATAAGCAATCTCCTGGTATCGAAAACTTATACTGATTGCTCGATTAGTCTTTTATCATTAGCCCATTATATATCTTGCTTTTCAGTGACCAAATTTTATTTTGTTCGATGCCAACCATGCAGTTAGTTGTGGCATTCACTCGTTTGTCAATACTTAAACTCCCCTCTATTTGCTCCGAAAAAAATATGGATGTGCATCATCGCGATAGAGTGATTTCGTGGTGAATAATATTATTAATAGACGTAAAAATGAAAGCCGTTTACAACTCCCTGTAACGCCGAATTGGAGCGCAGCTCTTGAGGAGGAAGAGGGAAGAGTACTCAGGGAGGGTATACCCCTCCTCCTCCTCCTCCTCCTCCCTCATTCTTCAATGTCCTCCCGGGGGGGGGGGGTCACGTGACCTCGGGGGAGGGAGGGTCACGTGACCTCGGGAAGTCACGTGACCTCGGGGGAGTAACGTGACCCTGGGTGGAAGGGGGCTCGCGCGGTGCATTATGGGACATTTCCCATAATGCACCGCGCCGGTCACGCCAACGGCGACGCCGACGCCGACGTTGACAGCGACGCCGCTCAAGCCGGAAACGGCGCCTAAGAGCTGCGCTCTAAAAGTAATAGTGGCCCAAGGATTAAAATATTAGTGACCCAAGTCCGCAGATATTCCTTCGAAGCACTTGCCAAATGAGACAAATTAAAGCAGACATATCGACTTGTGCAAACTGCACGTGTAACCCTATATATTTTTGGTTTATAACGACTTACGTCTTTGAGTTCAAGTTTTCTTGTATAGCAATATTCTAGAATTACTATTCAGTATAACTGATCCTCAAGCGAAAATAACTCGATTTGGCGCTACGAAACAAGACATTCTTACTGGGGAATTTCACGAACTTTCGGTGAACCTGGGTTCAAATGAATTGGCGAACCTTCGAACTTTCAGCAAATATTCGCCGAACTTCCACTTATGGACAGTGTTGCCTGAATTCTGCACATCCATTTCAGAATCTTAGGAAACATTCAGTAATAAGGTCGTTTATTCTATATTTTATGAAATTAGTGCAATTGTTTGCTGATTGTAGAAAGTCAGACATATGTAGCTTTAATGACATATTTAGTTTAATAATCAAAAATGATAAAAGCAACATTAAATTGCGGCTTTATTTCTACCACCTATCGTTCAGATCATCCAATTCTTGTTACCGCACACAAAAGTCAAACTTGGAGTTGAATATTTATCAAACCGTTCGATAAAAGTACGGGAAAGACGAACCTGGTCGAGGTCGAGTCTCAGCAGGGTACGCAAATTCTTTCCATTGTCAGCACCAACTCGCTCAAAAACTAAAAGCTAGTCATACATAGCAATTTAACTATGGTCGAGAGTCACGAAATTTCTGCTAACATATGAGACAATTTTAAAACTTTACGGTTTTCTTGCACGCGCGAAATATTTGTCGCCCTCCGATTCCGAGCCCATATAAATTTTTAAGAATTGTGGAAACACTGAGCAAGTCGTGTCTTGCAACTGACTGTAACATCCCTTGAGCGCCCCCGACAGGCGCCGTATAGAACAAAAAGATACAAGGTTTTGTGGTGCTTGGGGCCTTAAACCCAAAAAAGTATAGTTAATCTTTCTCCTGTTATTTTTGTCTTCTTCCGATTTATCGGCAAATAAACCTAGCGGCTGACTTGCGAACCAACAACACGCTTCGAGGTATTATGTAGAAGGTTCGTAAGGCTCTATCATGAGGGTCGCAATTCTGTTTCTTTCCGTCCTTGTGGTTATCACGCGAGTGGCACCCTGAACACTAAGTCACTCCCCTTTAGCATATTCGCCATTCAGCCGAAGACACATTTCTACCATCAAAATATTCTTCAGGAAAACGTGCTGGTGTCTGAAATAGTAACCTATTTTGCCGTATATTTCAACCTGCAATGGCTTATAAACTCAAACTACTGAGAGAAAGTAATGCATACTTAGTCTCTTAAAAGCGTATAAGAAATGCATCAAGCATTTGCTGCTAAGTTGTAAACAAGATAAACTTACACTTACAGAAAAATATCACAAAACGTTTTTTGCGTCACTTGAAACATCTTTACGGTCGAACTTATACGAATGTTTAATTAGGCATGTAGTAGTAGATGATTAAAATGTCCCGTGAAAATATTTATTCACAAACGGAGGCAAACGCTAATTTTGCAAGGACTGGTCACTACTGCAGCCTATTATTAACGGAATGTTGTTGTTTTTGTTTTATTTTTCACATCCAAAAGCAGCTTTGGTTTAAAACTCGAATCATTGGCATCCATATTAAAAATGTAATGAGCCATAAATGTGTGTATGTTAGACTACGGATAACTACAATCAGCTAAGGAGCTTGAGAAACGAAGCCGTTTTGAAGAAGGCTTTTTGCTTCGGGGTACTGTTACGGTATTTTACCGATGCAAAGCCGCGCTATCATTACTGAAGAGACCATAATAAGAATCGGCGAAGTTTATCTATTATTTATTAACCTGTCAGCGACTACACTCCTATGTTGAGGAGTAGCAAACAAAGGCCTACGTATTAGATCGCGCTGACGTTTAATATATTTCAACAATATTCCGGCAAAGGAAATACCACGCTCAGAAAATAGTGTTCAGAGCAAACATTGTTAAGAGCAGTCTGTCCAGTCATTTTGGAATACAGCGAAATTGCACTAATAATTAAAACAAATTCACCACCAATTGCTAAGATTTGAAGGGTTGTAACATTTATTCGTTAGAGGAGACAATGCCTGTACATTTTTTTACTTTTATTTTACTATCAGATGCTTCGGTGCAGGCAAGGCCATTTTCAAGGTGAGATATCAATTACGATATCACTCGCGTGACAGGAAATAAACCACGCACTACGGTTCAAGACTTTGAATAACGACCTAAATATTATGCGTAGCTGATAATGCTCGCGAGCTTCTACCACAAGCGGTTTGATGCAAATAGAGTGTGTTAATGTGGGGCTTCCTCGATTGAAGCCCTCCAATCAGCACAAACAAAGGTTTATTGAATTCATCACCCCACGGCTTCGTTGTCTATGCCATCTCATTATTATGGTAAAAATATCTCCGGATACGTATAACAAACTTTCAATTAACAATTGCAATTGTTTTTTTACTTTGCTCGACATTTAATTTCGGTGTAACTACACTTCAGCATATTCAGAACGGGAAATATATTTTTAATGTATTTAATTTCCGTCGACTCACGGAGAAACAGTGAGTCATTTATGTCATCACATTAACATTTCGATATATATTTCCATTGTGGTTCGTAGGGTACTAAACTTTAAAACAATGCAAATGTACTTCACGACAAATTGCAACGAAGCTCTCAACAAAGCTACACAATTAAATTATTTGTGGGATGTTTGCAGAAGGCACGAACGCCAGAGCAATTATTACGAACACGCCTTTCAAGAATTTTTTCAGTTTTCTGTGGGTTGTGTTGATCTTAACTATTCTTATACTCAATTTAGGTGAGTTTAATTCTCTAATGTGTAATCGTTTTTGCCGCACATTTCTTGCTACATATGTATTCCGACAAACATTTACCAATATTTCGAAGCCCCACGTTACATTCTGAATATCGACGCTATCTTTTAGTAAGGAGCTGGCTCTCTGTTGATTAATCAAAACAGACATATTGATATGTTTATGATATTGTTCCTGTTGTCTTCAGAGATGCGACGCACCCTTGCGATGGGAGTTCCTGTGTTGAAAATAGTTCACGTGAGTAAGCACGAAAAAAATTAAGCGAACGTCAAAATAAATATAGAAACTTAGCACAAGCCACCAAGACCTTGGCGCCAAGTGACAACTGATTATTAATAGAAGAAAAGAAAAAACTACTAGCACCAAACCAAACAAAAAGACTAGGAGAACATTACAAGCCATTCCACTTCGTAAGGTGGATGAGCACGCAGCCTTTCGCACAATACACAGATGGCGTGTTTTGCGCCCGCCGCAGCCGCTGACATTCTCATTGCCGCTGCTAGACACGCGAAGCGACCACCACCCGATCCAGGGTCGAGCCGAGCTGGGGCGTGTTTCTTCTCGTTTCGTTACTCTTTTTTTTTTATTGCAGCCTTTTTGTATTATTATTTTATAATATTTATATTGTATTGTACCTTTTTACTATTTTTATGATTTTTCGTCGTTTAACCCTCCCGCTTGTCGCTCGTTCGTGGCGCTCATCCATGACGCTCGTCCATGATGATTTTCTCATAGGTAACGACCCGCAAAACGCATTCCGCTTTATAAATGCGATGATATGATCATTGCTGCCGACAGCTTCAACGGGCACGCGCTGATACCTGACAAATCTACATTCGCGTGAATCAAGAAGACATGTGTTCTACCATAGCTTTCTTATACTGACAAAGCCTGGCAGATCGCCACGAGACGCGGCCGCCGAAACTGGAAAGGTAGAGCGGCAGACAACGGATGAGAGGAGAGTCACGTGACGGGCGCCCCGCTGCGGCGAGACGCCGAAACACACTTGTCCCGAGCGATGGAATGTCCGCTCGTGCTCGCTCGCGTTCATCGCGCCACTGCTTCTTTCTCGTCGAGTTTGAAAACCATCTTTCGAATCCTCGCCGCTGCAAAAGCTGTGCGCTGAATACCAGATTCCCCGAGAAATGCTCTGCGCTACCAGATCCTCACGCCCCAAATCTGCGATCGTGCACTCTATGGCGCCGTCGTCAAACTGCCAGGCTTTGTGAGTACAAGAGAGGATATGGTTCTACTTAATGCGGTGAGGGCTTTCACGAGAACGCGCATGCCCACTTGCCAGAACGCTTGCGTGAAATACGGAATGCTATATGATAAAGATATATGCTGTTGTTTCTTTAGCAGGCTTGGCGCCATTCAGAAAAAATCCTGAGCCAAGACATCTGTACGTATATTCTTCCCACACTTTATATGTAGCCTCGAAATATGCAACTGTCACTTTTAACCTTAATGCATAATAACACTCGAAAATACAGAAATGATTTGCTTAATAGAGACGCTGCCTACCGTAGCATCGGTAGCAGCTGCATCAGAAGCACGAAGAGTCAGCCCGCCGTAGTATGAATTTTTAATATGAAGTTATATATCGGAGATCCAAGGCAAGAGTAATGTTGGTACATCAGAACACGCCCCGTACCAAATTATTCCTGATACTTGTTGGCTTGCGGTTTCTTTGTATGATAGTTACTAGGAGCAGGGAACTTCCCCTCTCCAACTACCAGCTGCTATTTAATGTTTAAATGGGTAGGAAAGAAAATTCATTGAGGCTATTCGGTGAGCCATGTATTTCTAATTTGCATGATAACTATGGCTGGACGTTCGATGAAATATTTTATCCTGATTTTACGCTACCATTTACTCGAATTAAATAATTGATTACTGGGTTGCGTTGACCTTCACGCGTAATATTTAGAAAGTTGTCAACACTACATAATGTTTCTTATTATGTCTTGCTATATCATCAATGTCGGAATGTGCAGCCTCATCTAAAACTCGACGCTGTATTGCCAACAAAAAAAGGCAAATCGTTCAGAAAGAAATTATATTTTATATTTTTTACACCTGATAATTACTCAGGATTACAACCATAGGAAGTACGAACATGTATTGGAGTGGAAAACGACAGTACTTTTTCCTAAACTGCAAACATGCGCGCCAGTAGTGAAGCCAGAGTTTTGACTTTCCCGCTGATTTCGAACCCCAAATCGTCACGACTAACCGGCTAAAATAATTGATCATGACCGAAACAATAATATTTTTATAGGAAAGGTTATTTGATCAATTGTTCAGCCTTACTTATAACGTACTCCTCTATCACGTAAATGATTCACTAACTTAGGACACGTCTCTTTATCGTAACCGGTACAGACCTAAAGAAAGCCAGCGTTTGGAAACACCTTCAACATGGGAAAGGGGTGAAAAGGGGGCAGATGCTTTTAAGATATTTAGTCTTCCAAATTCACTTCCGCTTAGCCTGAGACTCACGTGGCTTCTTTTGTCACTTGCAGTTTTCTACGACTGAAGGCTTAAAATCAAGCTCTAGTAACTTTTTTACTGTAACAAGTTTAGCATTATTGAAAGCTTCCAATAATAAATAGACGAAGAGCGTGTTGATGCGTGTCAAGTTGAAGAAAAAAAACATGTAGGATGAAGACGACGCAGTCACATCTTTCATCTAGCAACGGACACACAGAGATTCCAAAAGCGAACAGCCGATTAAATGCGGGAAAATTGAGGAAAGGGAGAGCAACTAAAAAGAGAGGAAGGAGGAGAAGACGATAAGATGAAATGCAAAGTGAGGTCAACAGAGTCATCTCTGATTTGATAAATTCAAGCTAAGACTGAAGTTGAATTTCTCAAATCAGAGATGACTTTGTCGACCTGACTTTGCATTTTATCTCATCGTCTCTTCCCTCTCGCGCCTCTTCTCAGTTACTTTCCTATTCTCGATTTTCCCTCTTTTAAACGGTTGCTCGCTTTTGGAATTCCTATGTGTCCTTTGCTAGCTGAAAGATGTGGTGGGGTCGTCTTTGTCCTACATGTTTATTCTCTCTTCAATCTTCCAATAATGTTGTCCACTTTTTTGTTCCCAAATCTCAGGTGTTCAAGATGTAAACGATGTAAACGAAATGTGTTCAAGATATAAAGGAATCGGTTACACTTGTCCTGAAGTTTGTCTCAGTTGAAATTAATCAAACAGCACAGTAGTACAAAACAAAAAGCTGACTTTGTCGTGCTCTTCTATTAAGATTTGCTTGGATAACTCACATAAATAGCAGACGTTCTGCATATTTGACAGTGGGTTTACTGTTCCAGTCAAAGCACGCGGTAAAACACTCTGTTGAGATACAGGGCTATTTGACAATAGTGTTGCTGCCAGTTAATCCTCCGGAATGTGATACAAGACAGTAGATTACAATGTAGAAATCACTTGTGAAGCTCTTAGCTAATCCGTCATGTGAGTTTTATGATATAAGAGGAATTTCAAAAACATGTTTTTTTTATTATGGCAAGCCATTATTACATTAGAAAAAACTGTTCTGATCTGCTTCTATAGACAACTAACCATATGCACAAATTCTCTGCAGGGTGCGCACGATGATTCGAGCTCTGGCGAAACTCCTGAAAATATTGCATTCTTAAGTTGCATTCCCAATGTCCAGTAATAAACAAAGGTATTTCAGAATTCACAAAACTATACGACTTTGGTGTGAGAATTCTTGTTTTGCAACCGGTACTTCAGTACCTGCCCAATTAAAACTTTCAACTCGCATTGCATGAAGCTATGGCATGCCTGAAAAGCGCTATGAGCCTATGAATATAAGTGTGGACCTGCAGAAAACGTTTCCTTAATATTTCCAAGGTTCAGCTTCAAAACTCGATGGTTGCTGCTTTTCAAAAACAGTCATAGTATTTTTTTCTAATAGCATGCTCATTGAGCGCACACATGGTATTTTTTTGTATTATATCGGTGTTTTTCCCGGTGCGCTTTGTCTTTGACGCGATACAGGAATAGTAATAGATTTAGTTCTACAATCTTGCTTAGTTCACAAAACAACGTGTTCCGAAGATGGACTTGTAAACCGAATTTTGTCGTAAACAAACTAAAAGTGTGCTAGAAGACTAGTCAGATATAAAAATAAGAAGACAGAATTTCCATAAATAATTAACATTGCTTAAACCTCTGTTCTTTCACAAGCTTCTAAGGGTGCATAGAAGCTCGTAATAAACATTTGAGGCACAGAGTCCGTATCCCGACCTCAATCCTAATCACACAAGCGTACCTCCTCTACAAGCAAAACGTTTGTAGTGGACCAACGATTCAAAACCCGTTACGCCTTTAGAAGTGTGCCCCATGGAGCACGATGCAAAATATATAATATATATACGTCTGGACATTGCGGGCGTCGCAGCTGCCAAGTAGAGTCCTCTCCTCACCTTATGGTTTCAAGCGGAGCCACCAGATGACTCCACGAGTAGCGGATAATGGCAGCTGGTCGGGGGCGCGTTTTCCCGCGCTTCTCTATGAGAGACCCGCTTGTTTTTAAAGCTGTCTTTTTGGGTGTGACACGTCATCAAGAACTTAGCACTTGCTCTACGCGTGTTGCTTAGACACTGGTTTGTCACTGACTCTAGTTTCTTGCCTCAATGGCGGCAATACAATGAAAAAACGGTTAAAGTGCAGGCGAGCTGGTGTAAGTTATACATAATGATTGAAAACCTGAGACTGTGGATGCCTTTATGAATGCGTTGACGCAAGGAGGTCCCTGGCGCAGTGTTGGAGCCAGCGTCCGTCAAAGTCTGGGCAGACGCTGCGAGCGGGAAAAACGCAGACTCTATGCTTTCTTCCTTTCTTGGGTTTTCTCGGACGGCGGAGGCGCTGTAGGCTGATGCAACCGAGGTGCGCGCCAAGATGATTTTATTTGGTCCATGGCGTCGCAGCGTTCGCCGTGCTGTGTGTCCTCACCAATATATACAGGGTGTTTCACGAAAGGTGGACAAATTAGATACTGCGAAAACTACGCGTCGCTGTGCAGGGGAACAAAAGGCTTGCGCTCTGCATCCTGGGCCAGGGGCCCTATACGGAAAATATTAAAAGTACGAAATAATTGACGTTATTATTTTTGTGCAATTAACTTTTTTAATATTGTGTTTAAGGGCATAGTTTTCAATTATAAAACTGTTCAGTCACGTGAAAACCACAATCAACAAACTCCAAAACGATAGAAGGCACGCGCAGCATTTCCATGGCCTTTTGAAAAACCGCACAAATTCGACGGGTGTTTAAGTTTCCGGTTTGCTATCGGAGGCATCTCGCCCCGGCACCGCGCCCCGTGGAGAGATAGTACAACAGCCTCTGCTGCGTCGCGCCGATGACAGCGCAACAGAGGTTGCACCATCTCTCCCACGGGCGCAATGCGGGCAGGGCGAGTATGTCAACAAACCAAAAAATTAAAAACCCGTCGAACGTACGGTTTCAGAAAACCGTCAAATGCTTCGCGTGCCTTCTATCGTTCTGCAATTCGTTGATTAAGAGTTTTGATGATGCTGAGCAATCTTCTAATTGAAATACAACATAAACACAATAAAAAATTTAATTACGCAAGAATAATTAACAATATAATTATCCCGGACTTTAAATAATTTTTCTCCTAAATAGGCACCTGGCCAAGGTCCAAAACGACACAAGCCTATTTTTGTTGCGACGCGTAGTTTTTGCAATAGACCATATGCAAAAAGAAGCGCTACTCCAGGTATTGGGATGATCAATCATCGATCGGCGCTTTGGGGGGTTTCCGTACCGATGGTTTCGCTCTGATTAACGATATTCCTGCAAAGTGGAAATGTAGAACTAAACATGATCACCTTTGCTGCAAGTCCAGTACGAACCCTTCACAGAACGTCTTCGAGAAATACCGTTCATGGATATGGATGCTCCGTCTACTCTTGAGTGACGAGCTATGACCTCGTTGCTGACAATTCCTTTTCCAGAATTTTGCGGCCGTTCCTTCTTTCTTCTTTGAACCGAAACTAACCAGACAAACTCGCTGATGAGTGTACAAATAAACTGTCCTAATATCATGAAAACCAAGTTAAATGCTGATGCGCCTCGTTAACAACTGGGAAGATGTGACAAACCCACCAATATGGCGGCTCCTAATGGCATGATGATGATAGCTGGCAAGGATTTTCTCATATGGCCTATATCGAATTTGTCCGCCTTTAGTGAAACACCCCAAAAGGCAGAATGTTTAAAACGCCCAGGCTCATCTTAAAGTGCGTCGGTAACCTGGAAGCGCATGTAGCAGCCTAAACCTTCCGTGAAAGGTTATTTCAACGTGGGTTTCACCGGTAAAAATTACAAGCCGTAGCTCCTTCTATGTAAAAAAATATAGAGTAAACAAATATACAAGGGTCAATGGGGACGGCACGCAGACGACCGACTATGGCGGGTTGGGCCAGCACACGTATTGATATATGGGGTCGAGAGCAGCGTCTGAAGGTATAGCCAATCAGCGAAACAAGACGACACGCAGACGAAATCCGTCGGCAGCAAGAAAACAGTTCTTAAGCAACCGCGTTTTCTTTGTTTGGCACTCCAAGTTTTGCTATAGTTGTCCACATTTATTTATAAACCAGTGCGTACACTACAAAAGTATTTTTTGTTCATTTCACAGAATTCATGGTCGTCGCGGTCGCAGTCTCGATTTTTTTAAAGTAAACCGGAGCAACGATTTTAGCGCCATCTGTATCATCAATGCGCTCCAAACGCACCCAGCCACTGAGTCGGTCTTCTGCGTCAGTCTCCGTGGCCCAGGCAAGTTCATTGGCCCTATACTTTCAGTGGGAGATACGCCTTGTAATTTTACAAGGTAAACCCACCTGTGAAATACACCTTGACGAAAATGTTTGGATTACATGTGCAGGCACCGATTTTAACGGCTACTTTAGATCGAGCTCGGCATTTCAATCACCTTATATATATGATACCTTGCCCATTGAGGCACAGACCGGACTCTCCTCCACATTTACAACAGCGAAGTTTTCAAGACCGTGTATACCTGCTCAAAATACATAAAAAGTTCGCTGTTAAGATTTAAGCTAGGTAAGATTTACACACCATTCTTCCCCAATTAAAAAAAGGAGAGGAGGATTCATTGGGGAATTCTTAGGAAAATGCGCTAGCAAGACCTTCGGAAACTCCACAGACGTCCCCTTGGGAAACGCTAACGCCGACCCTTACACTTTCCTTTATGGTTTTCTCTTTGCTTCCTGTATTTCTTCTGCCTCTTTTTTATCATTACGTGGGGATGTGTTGTTTTCTAAATGATGACGTGTTTTGCGTTTCCCGCATTAATCTAAAAATCCACCAACTTTCGATTCTTCCCTTAATATTTTCCCTCCTACTTGACCAGCGCTAATACTTCGGTTCGCACTTCATTTGTCGCACAAACCAAGGGCCTAAGCGCCCGCACACCTGCAGTTCAGATTCGCCCCAGCACCCACGCACTGGCTTCCACCCCGTGACGTCAACTTCATCTCGCCTTTGTTCTTCACTATTGTCCTCCTCTCTACACAGCGCGCTTCCCTTTCCACTGTCTTGTCCTCCACAGACGGACGCTGTCAGCTTTTCGCTGTCATGTGGGTACTAATGCTAACGCAATAATATGAATGTGTAATAGAAACACATGAGAACATATAACATCGTATGCGAACATTTATACACCCTATATGCACAACATAAAGATTATTAATTTTTTATATATTTATTGGGCATATCCTATATGAAAGATTTATATATATATATATATATATATATATATATATATATATATATATATATATATATATATATATATATATATATATATATATATATATATATATATATAGGGTGTCCCCAAGTCACCAGGCTCAATCTTATATGGAGCGTAAAAATTGACGCCTGCACGTAGCAATCTAAACTTTTCGTCAAGGGTGTATTTCACAGGTACAGCTTTTGCTTGTAAAATTACTAAGCGTAGCTCCCTTTCTGTAAAATATAGGGCCGAGAAACTTACCAGTGCCAAAGGCGGGGGGTGACGCAGACGACGAAGTCAGGTAACGGGGCGCGTTTGGCTTTCGTAATGATAGATGGCGCTACCTCCTTATCGAGAGTGCTCGCGACTATCGCGGTTTATTAAAATGAACATAATCTTATTCTAATGTATGTAGAGTACCTTTGGTTAAAAAAATAAATGCGAAAATAAAAGCAAAACAAAAGGGAAAAAACGCGTTTGCATAACGACTGCGCCTCTTCTGCCAGCGGATTTCATGCGTGCCGCTTGCTTTTTTTCGCTGGTCGGCTACGCCTTCGGACGTAAAGAACCTCTATCCATGGAATAGTGGCGCCATTTTTGAACAAGCTGCCGCGCACACTATTGATCAGTTGTGACGTGACAGTCCTGCTCTTTCGCTTATGGACTTCCGGTCGCCATTACATTCCCAAGCTGTTGCTACGCCGCAGCTAACGGGCTGCCGCGCCTGTGGAAAAGTCGACCGGAGAGTCTTTCAGTGTTCCCTCTGGAACGGAAAATGAACCTCGCAAGAAGATCTTGCTTCACCAAATCGGTCGAAAAGATTTCAATCCAACGGAAGCGGCAAAGTTGTGCGATGTAGATGATCTGTATAAAGCTCACCAGAATGCAAAGTGACAGCTGTTTAGAGCGAGTTATGCCTCCACTCCACCGTAGGCGCGAGCTATGTAATAGCGATCACAACACTGCCGACTTGGCATGTGCGGACGCCCGTGCCGTGGATGAAGCGTCGTTCAAAACGGCCTGCTCCTGCTCGTGCTTGGAGCCGCGTCGCTCCCACTTACGGGGACGTGCGGAGGTGCGGGCCTGCTCCTACTCGGAGCATTCGCGTCGCTCCCACCGAAGGTGCGGAGTACACTCGTTCGTGAAGTGTAGCGTACGTGCTCGCGTACCATGCTTTGTTTCGCACAAAGTTGATAAACTTGCAACGCGCTCTGGCGGCTGCGGAAAACGAGCATGTGGATGTACCTATGCCCCGATTCAACATAAGTGCGAGCGAAGCCAGTGCAACATGCACGACTATGCTTTCTCTCCACACGTTGAAAATAAGTAGCGACTCATCTGAAATCGTAAAGAATGTAATTGCAATGTTGCGGTTTGACATAAAGAATGAAAACGATTCGCGATTTCTGTGAGGCCGAAGTGGCGGACAGGTACCCACGAGGCACTGACCGAGGGCATCTAGGTATGGTCGAATGGGACGATTATCCAAAGCACTTCTGAGATCCACGGTTCGACGTACTGACGTTAGCGGCTTCAGGGCGGTCGGATGTGAACGCTGGCTCTAAATGAGCTCATTTCCACACTTGTATGACGGGAAAAGTCCACACGGCTGGCATCGCGGCGCTCCAGCTGACGGAGAAATCGAGACGCTTGGGAAGTTCCAGAGGGCGCCTCTGTCGCCAAGCCGGAAGTAGAGGTCGGGTAAGGAGGGTTTTTCGGAGGAGGAGGAAAGAGAATGCGCCGCTTTTCGCAGAGACAGGGTCTTTATTCGGACGCTGGTCCCGACGTCAAGTATCAACACGCGCGCCAAACACACCCCGCTACTCGACTCGGTCGTCTGCGTCGCCGTCCACCGTTGACCCTGGCCATTTCTTGGCCCTATGTTTTATAGAACGGAGCTATGCTTTATAATTTTACAAGAAAAAAACCGACCTGTGAAAGACACCTTTGACGAAAAGTTTAGATTGCTACGTGCAGACGTCGATTTTTACGGTTCATTTTAGATCGAGCCTGGTGACTTGGGACACCCCATATATACGCTGAGCAAGTGTACCTATACCGATATCTGGCGCATAAATATGCAGAGGGGCACGCCAATCAAATAGAAACACCAAGACCGCGCAGCCAACGCACAATGACGAGGCAGCCCGGCTAGAGCTATCACTATACAATGTCGGTGGTGAGCAAACGAACGTGGGCGCATTTTGGAGGGCAAACAAGCCCACGAGGTACGCAAGAGACGGGGGAACTCACGCTGCATGGGGTTCAAGAGGGCAGCTGGAGAAAAGCATTGTTAGTAATTAAACCTTCCATATAATTGCTATTTTGTTCTTAATACTAATAATCTGTGAATCAAAAAGACGGAATTCGTTGATTCGCCAGAAGTGTTCTAGAGTTAGCGAAAAGTGTGGTGAACCTCCCGAACATACGCGTATTCTGATATCATGCCTTAGCTAATTTGCAAAAACACTCTAATCCAGTAATGATATGCACGCTTCCCAATACGCATCTTAAATGCAATTAATGCAAAGGTATTACCTACAAAACAAAATCCGAGCACTATTAACTGAGCACGCTAATGGAATGTTGGTGGTTTTTAACATGAAGTGCCTACTGACTTGATAAATACTGTACTCTACTCAGGTTCTAAGAGAATATAAAAAAATGCAATTTTAGCAAGATAATGCAGCATATAACTCCTAAAATTCTCTTTGGTTTCTGAGAGAGACTAACTCTAATAAAAAAAGATAGCCAAATTATATTCAAAAACTATGGTAAGTACCAAATGAAGATTTTAAAAGCACTCCGCGGGTTTTAAAACAGCAAGGCCTCGTGGTTCAAAATATGCATATTACACCGCATGGCCAGTCCTCATATAACGCTGACATCAAAAACGCTGATATCGATTTTTTATGCCCTTTGAAATCTTTCAGAAAAGTGTACGATCAGTGATTTCTCAATAGGTTGAGACCATATTTGTGTGTTTTAACGCGGTAGCGTTAGGGTGCTCATGACGCAGAAAATCCGGCGTCAGCTTCGGTGTCGGTGTTGGTGGGCCGAGAATATCCTGATTGGTCGATAGGGTTGTGACCTCACAGTCACGTGTGACGTCACGTGTGTGACATGAAACGCGAGGTCATGGTGCGTGATGTCACACGCGAAGAGCGAGAGGTCATGTGATCTGAAGTCACACGCGCGACGTGACGTGTGACGCCACGCGTGTGACGACACGTCACTATCGCGGTTATTGAGTTCGATGAAAGCAGTGCTCGGCTCACGCTGGCCTCAATAAGTTCGTAGTACGCCTTGACGCGGTTTGGGGGACTGGAGACAGAGTACGGCATTTCCTATCTCTGATAGCCGAATTAGAAGTTATCCACGCAGCCAGACTTGCTGATGAGTACACGAGTGAACGACACGCCTGCACGCTCAGAAGAAACATCGGCTCGAGGAGACCAGCCTGTCGCTGATGGACGACAGAGAGCGAGTATTTTGTCTCCCGGCAGAGGGCGAGACGGAGCGCCTTTACCTTCGAACTGTCAAAAACATATTCTGAAGGTCAAGATGGAAACTCAGTTAACAGAAGCGAGTGTTCACGAAACTGCCTCAAAGTCCCAATTGCCTTGCCTTCTTTCCTCATCAGCTCAAACCAATATTGACTCACTGAGATCAACGTTCAAGATTAAAAATCTATCAGTTTAGAATTGCCTAGCTCCACTTGGCGGTAAACTGGGTTTAAGGATTCCGAGAATGAAACAATGTGGGCATTCGGAAGGAAATGAAAGAAATGTTCTAGAACGAGCTTGGGAGCAAAAGTTAAGCCGAGGGAGTGTCTGCGCTGAGTTGAAAACGTGCTCGCGCCATTTCATACCAGAACCCTGAACCGGCGATTCCCGAAAATGGTGACTGTACCGAGCGTTGGCGTCAGAATCTTCCACTCTACTGCAGACAAAAGGTGAAATTCGGATAACGTCACCTGCACTTTGCTAGCTCTTAGCGTAACACGCCATTGAAATAAAACCTGAAAAAAAAGCGGACAAGATGACACATAAAGACGACTGTACTTGTGGCTAGCTATCCATTTGGTCTTTGTAGGCATTTGGAGACTGCGTTTTGGTCTTGCCTTGTTTCGTGTTCTGTGATCGGTGCACGGCTCCAAGTTTCGATTAGGTTCAGCTTTGCCCTGGAGTCTGACGATTCCTAGTTCCGAAGATTGTTCAAGCGACAAATTTTGTCCAAGGCTAAAGAATGTGTTTGAGATACTAAGTACAAAATAGTAAAAAAATGTAATTAAGAAAGCAAGGCATGTAGGTGGGCTAGTTGGTTGTACATACTGTTTGGTGGGAACACACAAAGACGTAGGACGCCCTGTCTGTGTGTTTCTTCGACCTCGTCCTACGTCTTTTTTGCGCTGTTCCCATCAAACAGTAATTTAGAAAGAGTAACAATACTCTAGACGAGATGTATTTGCAAGATACCAAAATACTACCAAAAGTATTCTAAATACAGTATATTGAGTAGAGTATTTAAGATAGGCACCAGTCTGGATGAAAGTTCTCTAGAAGAGTGAGGACAACTGTAGTTCAGCTATGTCATGGAACAAGAGAGATATGAAGGAATTCGCAACAATCTCGACTACGAAGAGCGAAAGTGCCAAATTGTGATGTGTGTGAGGGTAATGCAGTGAGGAGTGAGATTCTGAATGCGCCTGAACGACGAAGGAACAAGAAAACAAGAAACTTTGTAGTGAGTACAGAGCAGTGAAGTAGTGTTGTAGAATGTGAAGATCACGTGTTAGTACAAACAGTGAGAGGAAAGTCTTACTGTGAACAAAGAAAGGAATGTTATGTCACGAGAACTAGGTCATTTTCTGACTCAAGAGCATGAGAAGTGAATGAGAAGGCGATGCAGAACAGGGGCCCGTAAACGCTATCGCGTTCCACTCTTAAAGGTTAAGCTTACGCGTCTTCCAAGTTTTACCTTTTATTGTTCTAGAATGTGTGTGCGTGTAACCCTATTAAAGCATTTAAGCTGTTTGGAAGCACCATAAATAAATTAATCTAAATCTAAGAAAATGTAATTACTTCGCCACGGATGGACATTCAGCAGCATCTGTTCTAAGCGACAGTGGGACAAAATGTGAACGCCTTAATGGCAAGAAACATTAAATCTAAACTTTAATAACGTCCGGCGTAGCTATAGCCAGGATTAACGCTAGCAGCACATTCAAAAATGCGCTAAAGAATACTGCGGCTCTCCATTCATATACAGCGTGTCACCCAAAAAAGTACACACCAATATAGCTCGTAAAATTCAGAAACGTGACGTATAAAACTATACTTCTTCCCAAATACTTATTTTACTGACCCACTTAACATACTAAAATTTTAATTTTCAAATCCCAATAAAACTGAATTGAGAAATTCAAAAACTGACTTTTTTCAATGAGTAGAGCGGCAGCTGTCGGAGGGAGATCGAACGACGGCGGTGTTAGTCCAGCTTATTGTGAGATGGCGCCACCAATGTCGGCAGTCGCCGGGGGGCGGCGTTTGCTGTCACCGAAGCCGCCGAAAAAATGCCTCTCGTGACTTGTGAGACAAATAAAACTGCTGAAAGCAGATGCAGAAAAGCAAGAGACAATTATTATTAAGTTTAACTGATTCATAAAACAGCGTTTAGCTTTTTTCCATTTTTTATCGCCACCAATTGTGTGACGCTCGCCGTGCTGAGGACACGAGCTGAGAATTGGATTATCAGCTTGCGTTTTTCGCTGATATCGCAAACACAAACTTAAACGCGGCTTAGCAAAACGTTATGTGCGGAGCAGTGTCGGCGGTAGCACCTTATAAGTAACGGCGTTACCGGTGACTCGTTATTTTTAAGGCGAAAGCCTTAAGGCCCATACGCACATTCGCGTTTGAACGCGTTTAGTGCGTTGCGTCGTCCTTGCGACCAGGAGCGGTCGCTTGCGGTGCGACGCGCGCCTTTCCGCAACGCTCCGTAGCGCGACGCAAGTGATAGGGATTCGCTCAACGTTCCGATGCGTTGCAGGTGCGTTCGACCCATCAGAATCCGAGAAGAGAGAGGGTGACGTGTTCGCTCGCCCCACTCCGGCCGACCAGGCGAGACGTATCCGGTACTCCGCTCGCAGGACTTGCTTTTCCTCTTCGGGGAGCGGTGGGGAGTGTATTTTCCAAGGCTGTGATGGTTCAAGCTTGACAAAACGTCGGGGAAACCAGCGGGATTGTCCCAAGATGGAACACTTCGGCGCTGTCGCCGGGCGCCGCCATGTTACCTTAGATTTCGCTTACTATTGGTGAGCCGCTGGCGAAGATAGCGCGTTCTTATTGGCTCTTGATTGCGGTTGACGGTGTGTCAACACAACTGTTCGTACATAAGTTTGGTGCAAGCGTCTTCGCAACGCAACGCGTCCGGTTGCCACTACGGAACGCACCGCGCTCAAACGCGAATGTGCGTATGGCGCTTATGTTGCGCGCGCGCAGCTGGCCAAGTATGCAACACGCGTGTGGCCTAACGGTCATTGTGCCTGCCTCCCACGCGGAAAGTCAGGCTTCGATTGTGCTTGCAAAGCCCGCTGCATTTTCGTGGCTTCAGCGACGAATTCATCTACTGTCGTCGGGGATGACGAACGAGGCCGCCGAAGATTTGGCTCTATGCCCCTCATTGTGGTACGCAGCTTCTTTCCTGGATGGCCATAGGGTCGGCGCAGGAGCCCAGGCGTAAGACGTCTTCTACGAAGCTTGTAACGCTCACACTCTATCCCTGGGGCCTTGATTGTAGCAGATCTTCGGCCCTTTCTCTTCGGTGTTAACTGACGAAGGTACGCGTCGGCTCGTTCTTGCAAAGGTCCCACGAAGTGAGGGAGGTTTCGTGGTTTTCGTACCAGCTCCTTGCAGTACCTTCAAGCAAGAAATAGAGCTTCTGTGGGCGCTGCTTGTCACTCCACCCGTTGTGGCGGGACATGCGGTCGTACTGGGTTGATCCAGTCTTCGACGTCCTCGCAGATCTCGCCGAGAAAGGGAGTAGGCGTCCGCGGAGCGACGGGCAGGACGACGACCGGCGGGGTAGTCATCGTCAG
>JAZHYW010016482.1:0-14635 GCA_037355805.1 Ixodes ricinus
CTGAACCGGATCTCTGTAGTGCCTTCGTTGGTTCTTCGTGGGCTTGGCGTCGGACTTGCACTGCGGGCCCTCGGAGAGGTACGCTGCAGGGACATGCGGTACCCAGCAACTCCACCAAAATGTCACGAATGACAAGTGATGAGGCGACGAAAACTGAAGTAAACTAAACGTTTAATGGGGCGAACTTGTGCCCAAAAATATCAAAGAAAAGGATATGAAGAAAAAGAGCAGAGCGTCGCGGGCGTCGAAGGCGGCGAAGCAGCAGGATCGAACGCTGAGGCGAGACTGACTCCGGCTCGCCACGCGGGACGCGTGAACTTTGGAACATTCGGCCTCGAAGATTCAGAGCGTAGAACATTCTAACCTCGAACAAGCGACACGGTTCTCGAAATTGCCAGAAATCTAAATTGAAGGAATAAATAAAGACGCGGCGCTACCGGGACTCTAACCCTGGGCTACCGCACGAGGTCAAGTGCGGTAATCACTCGGCACGAACGCGCTCGCTCGCCGATGCGCGTGGCAATAGTGGCTGAGACGGAACATAGATAGCTCATCGCACAATGTAAAACTACTTGCTTCAAAAACTCTGTTTTTAGCTATTGTACCAAAATCGTATGGGACCCTCATACCACAATAAATTGCGCTGAATTTGAGAAACTCCGGGAAAAGATCAAGACTCCCTTTTCATCTTTATTAAATATCGCCGCATCGACACTCATCGTCAACATTCAATCTCCTAAATGTAGAGCTAAGCTTCTTGGGTGAATTTTTTTTACCTATTTATAATTACATTAGAATGAACAAAGCCGACTACTTTGAATTCCGCACATGCTAATCCTCAAGACATCGCCATATCATGTTTATTCCAAACCTAAATGATCGTAAAGACTGAAAAAAAAATTTATTCGCTGGAGCAAATAAAGTGTGGAATGCTTTACCCCATAAATCCCTGTCGTGTACAGTACTTCACTTCGTGAATTTTTCAAAGGCATAAAAAATATTGTTTTGAGATGACCACTGCATCCAGTGATTCGAGTGAGATATTATGGAGTCCATGAAGGCGAATATGTCTTATTTTTTTACTCTGATATTTTTCTACCTTTTGACCCTTGCTTTGATTATTCGTGGCATGATGTTGGTGTTTCTAGTTGGGCGACTGTTTAGTTTCTATATTATATATGTTAACGCGTATGTTTTGTCTCTTTTACTTTGTTATTTACACCACTGCAATAGCTCTAACGGTCTACAGGGTCAATTAATGAATAAAATGAAAAATGAAAAAAAAAATCACATATCTATAACTAAAGATTCTTTTAACAAAAGAAGTAAGCGACAAACGGTATACCCTTTCTCGAGGTCTTCAAAAAACATATATACTCGTAATCACCTCAGAACCCGCAGTTTAAAACAAAACGAAGTAGTTCGGCCTTTCCCGGAACCTTACTAACTCGCCCATTCATGCGCTGAATTATGATATTTGTGGGATCACCTTAGATTAACTTTATGTCCTTTAGCAAGACGCATACGCTTCAAATGCCAAAAGCATCGTTTCTCCCTTCAACAACCAAATTTTGTAAGAACTATTTTGCGCAGCGCATGAATAATGCGTAAAACTTCCTTTCTTTTTCTCTGATGTGACACCGAGCATTGTCAATGGCAGCGAAGGAAGCGCCGTGCGTGGCGCGTGTAATCCTCTTATTATCGCTTCTCAGCCAATGAGATTACAGCATTAGCCAATTAGAAAGCCAAAGGACGAACCATTTTAAAGCAAGTGGCGTGAGCATAATGAGTGCCACGCCTTGCGCTTTTTTAAACTGGCAGTTATGATAACGCATGTCGCCGTTTCGAAACGTCCTTGGGGAAAATCTTCAGATCTCCATAAATTATCTCTTTCAAATTTTTACAGCATATTAATATAATGACAGAAAACGACGTCCGGACATCTTTTTTCCGTCGTGGCTCGTAGACAATGCGTTTATGCTTTTTCTTTCCATTCCATAGGATGGACATAGGCTACGTGAATAAGACAACTAACGAGTCTTATGGCCTGGGCATTGCTGGTGAGACATTTTTTTTTCTTCTTCGGTTTGGTGACAAATTTAGGAAACTCCAATTGTGCCGTCTATTAATGAGATCTCTAATCGAGATAACTCAATCCACATTTTAAAATGATATTTTATATGATTCATCTAATAAACCTAGAAAACTGATAGAAATTATGGGATCTGAATGTTCTATGTTTATTGGACAAACCGGAGATTCTAACGGAAACTGAGTGAAGTGACGAAAGAGTATAGGTGCATAATTCTTTGAGAGTCAGCTTGTGTCCAACCATTACATTGAACAACGAAATGCTGCAATGAAGGAATCAATTGCCTGCAGCAGAACGCCATGAGCAGCTGCTAGAGCGTGTCGCACGCGACAAGGACAAGGCAGAGATACTCAAAACAGCATCCCGAAATACAAATACTGACATACATGTATTTTGAAATCAACATACAGAAACTGAGATGCAGAATTGTTGTTTATGCAACTGAATATTTCTGAGCTACTTGTGCGAAAAATGGGGAAATAGGTATCGCGGAATACGGATACAGATACATCAAGTACTTTTTTCCCCGAACGAGGCGAAGCTTCGTAAAAACATATAATGATCAGGGCATTTCATACAATGTCATGTGTGTCGCAAATATAAAATATCAGACGAAATATAAACATTCAAATTCTTAAGCAATATTTTCGAGGCATATATACCTTAATGATTCAAAATCATTTTGTTTTATTTTTACTCAGGATATGATAAAAAGCACACCACCGTAATATGCCGACATGCCCCTCCCCCAAAAGATAGCCCACGCCTATTTTGTGGCCACACCTGATTTTGTGGCACCGAAAGATAGTTTACTTCCAGTAATTGTTTGATCCTGGCCCATGTTGACCTCGGCAAAAACGGTGTTACTTAACCACGCCGGGAGAAAAGGTAACACTGCTCTCTGGGAAGGACAGTCAGTCGTCTTTGGTTCATCGCCCCTTCCTGCGACCACAAGTTTGGGGCGCCACACAAATCTAATACTAGCTTTTTTTTTCACCTTTTCTTATGACACACCGAAAGTTATCCCACCCCTTATTTTCATCCGGTTTGCTATTGATTTTAAGTGGGCTATCTGTCCGTATATTACGCTATACACTTTCGATTATGAATCAACCTTGATGGGCAGTGAAGAGCAGTTTAACGACTCTCACACTCACCGATTATTACTTCAGCTGCATGAGGCTAAGAGGTTCGTTGTTACTCTCCAGCAAGAGCGACATCCTTTAATTTTTTTACAATAGTCTCTGCTGCGCTATAAACGGAGACTCGAACGGCGTTGAAGTGGCCGGGACACGTGTAGCCTACTGCAGTTCTCTGGAGCTACAAATCTCGCCCCTGCAGTTAACTTTACGTTAACATTGCTCATACAGTTTTTCCCTTCATACAGGTGTACTCGTCCATTACTGCGCGGTGAAAACGTTTACGTTTTACTTTCTTTTGGTTCGTCAAATGCTTTTCCGATTTACAAATTTAAAAATTTCATCGCGATTAAAAACTTATACGATTGATCTGTAGGTTGATTGATCAATTTCCGAGCCCTATTATTTAGTGGTTATCAATGACACCCTAAGTATCGATGGCTCTTAGTGGCCGCACTAAGAGTCAGCGGCCCCAGGCCGGCCCTGGCCTCAAAACGTGGGCCTCTGCATGCAGTGCTCTACTTCAGCATCTACTGACGTTTCTTCAAGTTCTCATCATGAGGCAGTCCTATTAGGTAGCACATAAGTACGCGCTAAAAGATTTCACATCTGCACGCTGGACTTCTCTAGCAGCCACTGGTCTTGCTTGCTTTATCTTCTATTTCTGGGAAGTATTTGGACTTGTACCAGGTATGGGGTCAAATACAGTTGCATTGGATATATAGCGTGCGTACTGCACGCAAAAAAGCGACTTTTGTGTGAACATGCGTATCAACGTGGGTAAACTCGGCGATAGGTCGCTCAAGAGATGTCGGCATGTTTTTTGAGAGTAATACCAAGATTTCTGCCTTTTATATTACTGTGCGAGGTTTGTGATTGCCTATGCGATATCGGTGATATTTTGTGAAACTGTTAGTCGGTGATATCGGAAATATTTCGTAATAGTTGTGAGTCGGTGATACCGGTGATATTTCGTGATATTTGTGAGTCGGTGATATCGGTGATATTTTCGTGACATTTGTGAGTCCGTGATATCTGTGAGTTTTGACTTGGATAATATCAATGATATTGCTCATAATGACCGTCACAGGTAATGTAAGAAGTCTTGAGGTTTTTTCTTTCTTTTTTTAAGTCTTGCGATATGGGCGGCCTTTTGAATCTTGGCAGAGTTCGTCATGTGGTGACCTTTGGACCTCTGAAAAATTCGAGATACAAGTGTGAATGAATTCTGCAAAAGCGCTGTGAACGTGATATGATAATGAGTGTCTGGGATCCAGAAAAGCCGACCTATGGAGGGGTGTGCTGCCGGAAGCGCTTACTACAGCTTTTGCGACAGAACCGCATTGATCCAGTCTAAAACAAATTTGTGAGTTGACGTTACTGCAGAGGAAGGAAGTGGCAAATCGCGCCAAACGACAAAACGATTCCATCGAATGGTGGAGCTCATCATATGATTAGACCAATCAAATGCCATGTGCGTAGTCACAATGAGCATGGCGTTACACTTACCTAATGTTGCTGCGAAAATCTCGTTTTTAGATCTAATGGTAATCTGGCCTTCATCCTTCGCTGGAATCCTTTTATAATTTGCCATGACACACTGTACCTGTGATCAGCAGGACTTCTTTTAGAGGGTACACATCCACACTGCACCATACAGAAGTTGATCGTAAGAAAGGGAGCGGGCGTGCGTTCGCGCTCTTTGTTACGCATTGCTGAATAGGCTCGCTTTGAATTTCACTCAGGGCTGACGAATCTCGGAGGTGCGTGTGGTTTGTGGACAAGAGGAGCTCTTGTAGAAGACGTGCCAAAGACGTTCAGCGGAGTCGTCACCTTTGCACACGAATGCGGGCACCTGTGAGTTACCCTTGAATGACTAGGCTGCAGGAAGCTGGTGGTCTTTTGCAAGGATTAGAAACGTTTCCGTAGTCTAGAGCCAACTTGATTTCTGCAAAACTTGGTAGTGCCTTTGTTAACGAAGCATGAAGTTTCCTTGCGCAACCCTGCTGCACCAGGCTATTAGCTGAGACAATTATTACACACAATTGCTCAAGTACTTTCTAACAAAGATAATTAATGTGAGTTTCAAGAGAGCCTTTATTGTAATATAAAATGTCTTAGAGCGCATCTCTTAGTTGCCCGCTTCCGGCTTGAGCGGCGTCGGCGTCGCCGTCGGCGTAACCACGTGTTATATTATGGGACGTTTCCCATAATAACGATCATGTGTGACGTCACTTGCGACGTCACAAGGGTCACGAGAGGGAAGAGGAGAACGTTTTATCTGCTAAATTTAACGGAAAACATTTCCCGCTAGATTTAGCGAAAAACTTCACACCCTAAATTTAGCGGGAAAAATTATCTGCTGAAATTAGCAGAAACATTTTTCCGCTAAATTCAGCGGAAACAATTCCCTGCTCAATTTAGCAAAAAAAATTCCCGCTAAATCTAGCAAAAAAAAAAATTACCCTCTAGCGATAAAAATTTTCCACTGAAAAAAATTCCCCGCTAATTGTAGCAGAAAAAATGCCCGCTAAATTTAGAAAAGCAATCCCGCTGAATTTAGCGGAAACATTTCCCCGCTAAATTTAGTGGAAAAAAGTTCCCGCTAAGTTTAGCGGGAAAAATTTCATGCTAAATTTCGCGGAAACATTTCTCCGCTAAGTTTAGCGGAAAACATTTCCTGCTAAATTTGGCAGAAAAATTTCCCGCTATATTTAGCGGGTAATATTTTTGCTATATTTAGCGGACAAATTTCCTTGCTAAATTTAGTGGAAAAGTTTCCCTGCTAAATTTAGCGGGAAATTTGTTCTACTGAATTTAGAGTTAAATGTAGCGAGGATCGCCCGCTAAATGGGAAGGGAGCAGGCGAGGAGGGCATGCCCTCCCTCCATAGCCTCTCCTCCTCCTCTTCAAGAGCTGCGCTCTAATTCGGCATAACGGGGAGTTGTAAACGTCTTTCATTTTTTTTCTCGCCGCGTATATTGTTGTATTTGCTCAGCAAACGATACAGTCCTGTATAGTACCGGTCTTAGTCACTGACTTAATTTCACATTGAAAGTTACACACGCAAAGCTTACGTAGCACAAGAAGATTACAAATATACAAACCCTGTTACTACACTTTATTTTGACGGATTGAAATTTTTAGAAGTGGTACGTTCTAAAAGCTATTAAAACAAAACAAAAAAGCAATTATTGTCTTTAATTGTATGCCGATGTATCTCGCAGAATTTACCTCGAAAATAATTTCAGTAAATACTTTATCCACAATTTCCCACTTTCCCGTTCAACTCCGCACGGCACATCGCCAGACTAGGAATAGCTCATGACGGGTCGCCACCACAGACCTACGTGAAAGGCAACATTGGAGCCGAGGAATGCCCTGCCAGCGACAGATATATCATGAGCCCCTCGATGGGCATCACAAGTATCTACAAATTTTCCTACTGCAGCGCCCAACAGCTCTACATGTTTGTGGGTAAGAACGTTTCTGTAACTATTCATACTCGTTGAGTGATTTGCCTCTGAGGGCGACAGACTGCGTTGCAGCCTGTTTACACTGCTTGCAATGAGAGAACGCACTGGTTCCTTTAGAGGAAGACACCTCTGAAAAACGGAGAGAAGGAAGTCGAGACAGTACAGAGCGCTACCTACAACGGAAAGTTTGATTTAAAGCACACAATTATAGTTATAGAACGAATCGCGCTAGCCGCATAGAAGCCGAATTCCTTATCGGTGAGGTGCACCAACAGTTCACTTACGCAGTCTTCCTCTAATGCCTGCCTTATATTCTAAGCTCCGAACAACTTTCTCTCCGTTTTTTTTTTTTTTTAATTTCCCCATGACTTTTGATTTTCTGCATTTTCGGTACACACGGGAACTTGTTACAGTGAACAGTAAGATTGCCCAAGGAAGAATTTTCGATCGATAACCCGTGTTCGCGCTCCATGTCGTTCATATGGCGCCCCGTCAGGGCTACACCCACAGCTTTCCGCATGCCGTTCGTATCTCGGAGACCATGCACTGACGCGGCACAGTAAACAAACTTTGTACCGTGTTTCTTTTCACATGGCGCCTTCACTTCTTTCTTGTTGTTGATTCTTTAGTGCAGCCCCGATAGTTTGTTTTGAGCCGAGTAAACAACATGCACCTCAAAGTGGGTTAATGTTCTAAACGACATTTTTCCTCTCTCGAGGCAACACCTCCTAGATAAAGAAGCTTAAGTGCTGAATTTGCCTGCGTCACTCAGAGAGGCGACCATAGGGCTCTGATTGGGCACGAGTGCTGACGTCAGCATTCGGCCGGAACTCGTGTCCAATCAGCGAGAACCCGAGTCCCAGCCCGAACGATGAAGCCTCAGTCGTGTCCAATCTACGCCCAACGGTCGCCTCTTTTGGTGACGCAGGAGAATTCGGCATTTACTTTGTCTCAGGCTTTCTTATCAAGAAGGTGTTGCTCAAGTACATAGCCTTTGCGAGAGAGGATTATGCAGCTTATATGAAAGTCTCAGACTTGCTTTTAGAAGTACGAAATGACCGTCAAAAGAAGAAATACAGGGATTTTTTTCTTTATCTCAAAGATAAACTACGCATCGCTGAACGCTCATTCTCCACCCAAATGAACCCATCGCGGTTTGAAGCAGGTTCAAAGTTTCAGAGCTAACCGTTATCTTATTCAAAAGTTATAGACAGTTTTCTAAAGTCTTCAATCGGAAAATGGCGGCCGACGGACCTGTACAATATTTGGATCTTAATGGCGCCAGTTAGAGATAACAGGCGAAAGTGGGCCCCATTTTCCCATTAAACTTTCTCTGAAAATCACCTAACTTCCGACTGAGAATACAGATAGTTCTGCAATTTTGATATCGGGTTTGGACCTTTAGCGCTGCTTAGGTGGAAAATGAGCGTTCAGCAACGCGTAGCTTATTTTTGTAACAAAAACAAAACAAACTCTTTTCTGGGGGGAGGGGGGAGGGGGACACGCTGTACATTCTTTTGTTGTTGTAACAGAGGGTGTGTCCGTGAAACAAAAGACAGTTTCGTAAGCACACATGGTCCCCCCCCCCTAAATAATTTCCAAGACTTTGTTCACCGCAAAAATAAACAATGCAACGCCGAACTCTCATTCTCCACCAAAATGTAGAGTTAGCGGTCTCAATATGATGCCAAAGTGTGAGCACTAAGCATTATTTTATTAAAGGCTATAGGTGATTTCTAAAATTGATCAATGGGAAAATGGTGTCCGACAGAGCTCTCGAAGACATGAAGTTCTATGGCACCAGCTACCCAAAACGTGAAAAAATGGCGCCAATTTTCCGATTCAAACTTTCTGAAAATCACTTATAAGTTATCACCTTTGAATAATGCTGCGGTTAGAGCTGAAACTTTGGCACCTGGTACGTACCAACTACTAGATGTGGGCGAAAATGAGCGTTGGGCGACGTGTATTTCGTTTTTACGGTAAAACAAACACAGTAAAGTTTTATTTTTGGGGGAAATGCTGCGCAGACAGTTTTCGTGTGACGGTCGCCATGTTGAAATATGACGTAGCTGGGTTGGGCGACAAAATAATAAATAAGTATTGAAGCATAACTACAATCAAGAAGTATAGTCTAAGAGAAAATAGAGCTAATGGCACAAACCTCTTCAATTCTAGCACCTCCCAGTCCACAAATAAAGTGATTTTCTGTTCTGCCCCCGCTCAGCTACGTCAGTATTCAACATGACGGCCGTCACGAAAGAGGTATATGCAAGAAGCGAGACAAAACAAATCAGTCCGCCGAGTTGGAGACGCCCCTTCTGCTGGGTCGCATTCTCGACCTTAAAAGTTTCTCAGCTTCCCACGCCACAGTTTCGGGCGTTGCACTATCATTTCACCAGCTCGCCTGCAGTCTCAGTTTTCGCCAAACGGAAGACCGCGAACCACAAACGTGGTCGAGGATGGAAGCAGCTTGCTCTGTGCTGCTCCTCGCATACGATCACGCGTTCAAATACAACGACGAAGACGCCTATCTTCAAATACAATAACGCCACCTATTTTCCAGACCCCTCGCGAAAAATCTGAGCTGAAACTCCGGTCGGCAACTGCGGTGGAGGTCTGAAGCAGGCAGGCTTAGAAACGAGCCGACGATGGCAAGTGGCTTCGGAGAGGCCGCCATGAATCCAATTAATGCCTCCTAGAAGACAAAGCCTGCGCCTTTACGCTCCCTCCCTTCCTCCCCCCCCTCCCCGTTTCAGCTGTCATCAGTAGAGATAGAACAATCCGACGTAGTGCCTCCTAGCTTACGTCAGCATCATCGCCATCGCGTTTCCAACCTCCTCACAACGAGCATGATGGCGGCGATGCAAAGACGGATTTGACGCTTGAAGAGGGTCGATGCCACTAGCGATGACGACACGCGCAGGGCAGGACTTGCCTTCTAGGTGGTGTATTGACCCAACCCGCGGTCGCTTGGCCAGACGCTTCGCTCTGCCACTGTTGGCCTACAACATGGGTCACGGATAGGACAATTTGGGGTAGCTTTTGGAATTTTAATGAGCCTCCTAAAATTTCTTGAAAGGAAACCATTTTCTCCAACTTATTAGGTTTAACGAGATCTGTTGCAGCGCTAAAATCCTAACCCGTCGAACTTCACTGTAGGGTTCCATGCAAGTGCATTCGACTATTTGTTCAAGTTGGCCACGTAAGTAACGTAATGGACAAACTGACTCAACGCAATCTCTTTACGCTTGACGAGTTCGCATCAAAATTAGAACCGTAAATTTTTAAGAGAACAATAAAAATAAATGTTTTAGTCTAAAATCTGAAACCTGTTCCTACTTGCAGAGATCCAAGCCGGGACTGCCTTAGAAACAGTCCCAGCAGGCATTCCGCACGAGTATCGCTACAGAGATGGAATAAAACACTCGTTACACCCGTGGAATTGTGTAAATTGGAATATCCGGACCGTTCAATATTAGGTTATGTCGAGGTGAAGGTCTATTCCGATTATTTATTACACCATAAAACGCAGTTTCGTGAGTTCTCATTTCGGTGTTTACGTCCATCTTGCCAGGAACCTTGCTGGAGCAACGCCAGCTATTGGTATGGCCACATGCCACGTTGTCTGCGAAACAACAAAGGACACACAGACGGCTTACCTAATCATTAACGCTCCCGACGGCATGCCCTGTGATAAGACCAACCCAAACAAAGTATGTATACCTTAGGGACATCGTCTTTTGAGAACATGAATGTAGCCCACTTTCAAGTAATAAATGATTCGGCCTAAACTTGAAAACTAATAGTACATCTTAATTGTAGTGATTTAGTTGGGACGCTCAAAACGTGAAGGGTGTTTAGAGTTGGGCGGGTTGCTCATTTGTGACTTTCCATGAGGTCATAAACATGTGCAACGAGCGTCGCACGTCTTGAGAACGTCCTACGTACATGTGCTCACCAAATTTATCCGGAACACCCCAACGGTGTCGCATCTCGGGGGGCATGCGACACCGCTGCCGTTGTTCCTTATAAATTTATCCTGGCGGCAGCCGGAAAACTGATTCATGACGTAGCACTTAATCAAACAACCCGAGCTGGGAGGCCGCTTCCTGGACCATGGACACCGCAGCAATTTTGCTGGCAGGCCAATATATCTACCGCCACCTTTTGGCACGGGGATGCATACGTGACTGTCAAAACAGTAGGTGATTGAATGATTCAGTGAGCGTTTGATGTTTCAGCTGAATGAGGCAAACAGCGCAGATTTCCTCGCAGGCAGCATAACTTGCTTTGTCGTCCTCGTTCAGCAGCGATTTCGGCCTTGAGCAAGCGCCCTCCACTGCTATTATGCGCTACGTCAATGAGCAGTTCTTTGACTGCAACCAGGATAGCGCTCCCATGAGCGTAACTGAAACGTCCGTATTTGCGGAACGCGTCGTTCCCGGATAAATTTGCGCGTGCACTGCACAACGCTTACAATGGTCACGTGGTTGGGACCACCACGGGTCATCTGGTCACGTTACGTTCCATTGTCAAGTCGATGGCGTCAGTCACATCTCACTTCATTATTGTCAGGAATGCAGCGTCATGCTGATGACATCACGTGATCACCATCCGCTAGAAGTGGTGGGAATGCTTTCCGATTCAAATTTAGTGGGGGAAATTAGATTAGTGTTCAACTATAGACTAATATTTTTCAATGTTCACGCTAATCTGCTTGCCGCTATGCTGGCTCCGATGGTGAGGGGACGGTGTAAGACAGAGAGAGAGAGAGGGAGCGACAGCGCGTCTTGCCATATATCACTGCTGCTTGCAAGTGCCGAGGACGATTGGGAGAAAGTTATTGCACGGCGGTGATGCGGCGACGCGCGCCCTGCAATGGCGTGAGTTTTTGCGTACGAACACAGCCGAATTTTGTCAGAAACGGGCACTATATAACTGCCGCAGTAAACGTTTAGCCTAATTGTGATATCCGGATACGAGCGCCAGGGCTTGTTCTGCCTAGCGTGCATTGTTTGCAAACATGTTCATTGCGCACGTGTCTATGTCATTTCTACATTTTTGAAACGTGTCAAACAATTTATTCAGCATGCCGAAATCAACCGCTAAAGTTTGTTATCGCGTTTAGCGGAACCTGAGTACACTTTTAATGTGCTTATTTTTTTACTAGGTCTGCATCAACAAGGAAATGTAGAGTTTCCTACAAACATCACTACCCTAACAAAGAAACCACGAGATCACAAAGGTCAAAATAGGTCACTTCAATGAAAACGCATTGCTGAGCACACCGGTCTAGGAACGAACAGTGAACATCTGCATCTCTCAATAAACATAAAACTAATTTCGCTCAAAATTATAATAAATTAGTCATCGTGCTGCTTAACTTCATCACTGTTTACTAAAATGTTCGAACACCGAAGAACTGCATTTCTCAATGAATTTAGAAAAAAGGTTTCTCACAACTCTCAGGAAACAGTAATTGTGCCACATAACTGCCTTACTGTTGCATGAAATGTTCGTATATGTTGTACTGTCCGAAACAATATCGCAATCTGAAACAACGCGCTCGATACATTCTAGGAAAGAAGGGTAGGTGGGCGCAACGTCCACCTTTTTTATGTATACAGCTGGCGGCGGTTCAAACGGTGTACTAGTGCCACTATCATTCGCATCCCTCCTCTCCAAAAGAAATTTGCAGATGCGGGAATGGGTGTACTTTCCTATTAAGTATAACGCCCGCAAACGAGAAGGCTTTCACTGTCCACCCAGCAAACATGCCATTCTCTGCGTGCCAGCATGCCCAAGCTACCCAAGCAAGCGAGCAAGCTCGACGAAGAAAAAGGCTATTTCCAACGCACGGCAGCGCAACGTCGCGTGGCTATGATGTACAGGAGGAAGAGCGCACCCGCAAAACAGTCACTCAACTGAACTCAACACACACACAAAAGAAAGAGACACTTACGCAGCGCTGCGTAAATGTCCTCTTTATGTGTGTGGTGACTTGAGTGACTGTTTCCACGGGTGCGTTGCTTCTAGTACATCATGAGCAACCATTTCGCCCCAACCTCTGTGCGTGGCCAATCTGGCTGTTTGGCCAGACAGTTGCGTTTGACTGCGTTGACGGCGGCAGCGAGAAACCAGGACATTCCTGCTGCTTATATCGCGTGCCAAGATGATTCCTTGAATTGGATTCCACACTTCATACGAAGCACAGATGTGCTGGTGACTGCCTCTGCTCTCGCCGCAACGCAGTCAAACGCACTCAAACGCAAGTGTCTGAACCGGCCTTTAGACAGCCAAGATAGTAGAGAGGGTCCATCTTAGACCATGGGGCAGTAATGAACAAGGTACTCGACAAGAGCATTTAAAATAGATTGCTAAGACTTGCTCATAAAATATTTAATGTACTACTGAAAATAGTTTTTTCTGCAAAAGAGTTTGCATAAAGTACCATTTGCGTAATTTTTTCCTACTATTAGAGGTTATTTGCAAAGAACACAAAATCGCAGTGATATCGTATGCATTGCAGCCGCTGTACAAGGCGTAGCATCACTATTGCATGGTAGAAGCTAGATGTTTCATACCAGATGTAAAAATCACATCTTCTGTTGGATTTATATGTGCACCTTGGACGCACCATTTTACTAAAGCCTTAGTCTAAATGACAATAAGGACTCACGTATAGTAGGCATAGCCATTGCCACTTCTTTCTGTAGGATACTCCAAACGCTGCATTCAGAGATGCCTAAACTTCACAAAGAAAGGCGCATGGCGACGTGAAGAAGCACTGCTCTCTTTCTCGTGATCGCCAACCTTTGTGTTAATTTTCTCATCTTAAGCTCTAGAATCCCGTTCAGAAAGGCGTATAGAGAGGAAGGACTTTTGTTGGCATTTTGCGAGCTTATCCTGTTCGTAGCATGTTTCCTGCCTTATTGCAATCTCTGTCATGAAAGTGTTGGGCTACCGTGGTTCTTGCCATAACGGGTAAAACAGAAAAAAACACAGAAAATAAACTTTTTTTAGTCTGATAGCGTTTTCATTTTTTTCTATTTTATTGGCATTTCAAGTGCGCATTTTGGTCCTGCTTCATTTTCAGTTGCCGGTCGTTTCCGCTCCATGTTTGCAATCGGTTCAAGTTTGTCCTGAGATATGCCGATTTTATTTCCGTAAAATATTCATGCGACAAATTGTTAAATGATTACAAAATGTATGGCAACTTGCTAAACAATTAGCGTGCATAGGTGAAACATTTTAGCACCACAAACCTTTAGTGATACTCTGAGTTTCCAGACGCAGGACACCTACACTCACGGCGCTCTTCATCATGTAGGTTTAATGCATATCATGCGTACACTTGATAGTCGTTTCTGATTGAAGCGATACTACCGCTAATCGGGCTGGCGAAGTTCCAGAGGCTTCCATACTCTCGAGCTGCTCATGCTCAGTGCGCACAGGTGATCGAACTCCTCCTCGCCTACGTCAATCCTCCTCGGCTACCCCTCAGGTCGCGTGACCTCCCCATTAGCTAATCAACGTCGAGCACCTTAGTCCTCTCCACATGTCAACCAATCAGTGTCGATCTTCGTGTCCACGCTTTCATCTGGACCTTAAGAAATGCCGAACACCTAGCCAAGGAACGTCCCACGATAAAAATGCATTTGAGATGAAGAGTACAAGGTACTCAAAGTGTATATATAGATAGTAGCAAATACCTCGTTCACGTGTATTGCTAGATGCCAAACTAACTGCCAAAAGTAATCGAAATATTGTATATTAGTAAAGTATTTGAGATACAGACAAGTCCGCCATGGGGACCGTTTGCAATTCTAATGGTAGCTCGCGGAGACGTTGTCAGACACGACAAACGCTTTCGACAGGTCTCGTGCTTGCAATTGCAAACGCCACTCACAGACCACGTGACACCA
>JAZHYW010016483.1:0-10069 GCA_037355805.1 Ixodes ricinus
TAGCGTTGCTCGGAGCTCCCGCTCCTTTCCGTGCTTCTGCTAAGCTTTTACCCTGCTCGGTTCGGCGTCGTGCTCGCGGTTGAGCTTCTTTGCGCATGTTGGAGGTCCTCCAGCCGATCCTCCCAAGGTCGTGTCGGCACTCAGGTCGCCTCAAAAACGCCCCAATGGAAGCGCGGCGACCCCTTCCTCGAGGACGCTCCTCGATCGTTCGACATATCGCACGACGGGAGAGTGAGATACAGAAATATATATGTACAAAAAAAGTTAGCAATACACTATTAAAGGATGATAAAATATCAAATAAAGAAAAAAAAGCTAGATCACTATGGTCGCAAGAAATATCAAGAGGAGGAAAACCGAAGTGCCGAAGCCGACGACGCCAGGAGGCGACGACGAGGCCTAATAGTTAGCTGGGGCCGTGAGTACAGAAAACTGTTAGTAGAGCGAGGTCTGTGCAGAATATACGTGAACACGCTTTTGTCAATAGTAAACAAACATCAAGATTGATAAAAGATCGATGCGATCTTTTCTTCCAATTCTCTTCTCTAGTGTAGACCGCTGTTGACGAGAGTACGCCTTAAAGGGGTAGTGCAACGATTTTAATGTTGAAAGAATTGGCAGTTTGCATTTTTTATATTGTTGATGCACGCCCAAGTGACCAAAAACGCGTCACCTTTCCCCGAAGAACTGCTATTCTGTTGCGTAATCGCAAAGCAAAAAATGAAAGCCGTTTACAACTCCCTGTAACGCCGAAATAGAGCGCGGCTCTTGAGGAGGAGGGGAAGACACGGGGGGTGGGGTCACCTTACCTCGGGGGTCACGTGACCTCGGGGGGGTCACGTGGCCCGGGGGTCACGTGACCTCCAGAGGTGGGGGGCGGAAAAAAATTAATTTTGCGGGGAATATTTTCCGCTAGACCTAGCGGAGAAAATTTTCTGCTAAATTTAGCGGGGAAAATTGTTTGCTAAATTTAGCGGCTAATATTTTCCGCTCAATTTAGCGGGGAAATTTTCCGCTAGATATTGCGGGGAAAATTTTCCGCTAGCTTTAGCAGGGAAAAGTTTCCGCTAAATTTGGCGGGGTATTTTACACATCATGCACCGCGCGGTTTCGCCAACGGCGACGGCGGCGGCGACGCCGCTCAAGCCGGGGACGGGCGCCTAAGAGCTGCGCTCTAAAACGAATTATTTTCCGACCTGCACCCGCCTGTCGGGGTTACGGGAACTAAAATGACACCGTCTCTGGGGGTACGCGGAAGTCAACAACACCTTTTCCCCTCCGCGGCTCCACTCGCCGTCAGCCCCGTGGTGAACGGTCCTTTGTGTCGATCGCTCGCCGCGACCTTCGACGATGCTAATCCTTTCAAAGTTGAGGATCGCCGAGGAGGCGGCTGGTCTCTGAAGAGAGATTCCAAGGGGAAACTACGTGAACCTCCAGAGTAGTCACTCGAAAGTCGACGTGGAGAGTGGAGGGGCTTTTTGACCTTCGATTTGCTTCATTTTTTTTTAAAGTAAGAACGATCACTCGTAAGAGAATACGGTTTTCTGCTTTTTGTTTTATATTTGACGCCGATTAATTTCCGCGGTTAATTGGCCAAAGTCTGTAAATTGTTGCACAGCCCCTTTAAGCAGCCATAAAGGAGTTGCGAGAACTTAGGTTCACGAAAAGGATGTTTACGCTAAATGGCATTTGAGTTGCCACGTAGCACTGCTTAAATGACATTTACACTAAAGGTCTTTGGCGTAAAGGCCCTTCCAGGGCCTTTACGCAGCGTGATGCTTTTTGGCCAGTGTTTTGCATGAATTTACGTTAACACGACATAAAAATCGCTGAAAATCTCGCCGCCTGCAAAACGACATATCTACCACTACATTGGCAACACCTTTCCTTCCTTGTGCTTACCGCGGAACCTAGGCTATTTGTATTAAAAAAAAGAATATAAACGATACTTCATCCCGCAAGAAATTAGGCTAACAGAACCTCACAACCGCAACAATTCCCGGAACACATAAATCGACGACATTTCCCGTGGAACAAGACGAAAACTGAATTGCACTTAATTTTCTTTTCTTTATTTTACTCTTAAAACGGGGGGGGGGGGGAGGGAGGGGGCTGTAAGGAATAACCAATTCAAACGGAAACATAAATCAAAAGTGACAAGTCTGCTCTCTCATGCTTGGTCCTCGACCACTTCTGGCCTTGCACTTCAACTCGCTCGCGCTTTCTTGGGCTTCTTCCTGGAAAAGCAAACAAAACAATAGTTCAAATAAAAAAATCCTGATGTAATGTCGGCTGTCACTGTAAACCAATCAAATAAACACGAGTATTCTGTTTGCCTGCAAAAGGAATTACGAATTTGCAATGATTAAAAAGCGCAACAAGACGACGGACGAATCTAGTTCTTTATGCTCCACTGGAGAATATAATATCTCTAATGGACTTGTCTCTCTTTCTGTAATTTTATGTCAACATACGGAACCAAGTCTAGCCATTATCGGCAATCTAGGGTAAGTGCTATAAAGACCGTTGCAACTTCACAGGTCGTATAGACAGCTCCTAAAGCCCACAGCTATACAAAGTGGAGGCACTTCATTGTGTGCATTAAGCTACGTCGGCTCGTGCATGTAGGCTTGAATTTTATTAGTAATAATAAAGAAGATACAGCTTCCCTTTCCCCCACTGCTGCAGTTTTTTTTTCTTTTTATAAATTGCGACTTTTATTATATGCACCTCATTACATTCAATCGACAATATATGAACTAAGGCCCGTTTACACCTAAAGGCTCCTAGCGAAAAATATTAACCCCTCCATGTACACTCTAAAAAAGCCCGTGCATCTACCTTCCCGCACAACACCCGGAGAGCCAATCACCGCCACTTACGGTGGCAGACCGTAAGTAGCAAAAAAACGCAGTCTGAATTGTGACATTAAGCAATGCAAAACGTCACGCTTGCATTGCTCAATGTCACAACTCAGACTGCATTTTTTGGTCTAGGCATATGCTTCGGCATCGTCATTTGCTGAGCTGCCTCCGTAAATTGCGGTGATTGACTCTCAGAGTTTTGTGCGGGAAAGTAGACGCACGGACTTTTTTAGAGTTTAGCGAATTAAGGTACTTGTAAGAGCATTTAAGTGACTTCTTGAATAGGTTTATCCAGATGTCAACGTTTTTAACGCATAATGCCCCAATCACAGAGCGGGCGTTTGGCCCCCCGTAATTTAAAAACGACGGCTTTCCCATCACTTAGAAAACATTTCGGGCCGGTTTCTCGCCGGAATGTGACGCCGCAGTCATGTTCCGGCGAGAAAAGATTCGAAAGTTTTCTCAAGTGAGAGAACTTTCGTCCCGTCATTTGAAACGTCGGCTGTGTGAAGCAGGCCTAAAGCTTTGTTTATTTTTCCTATACCAAATGTATAAGAAAAATTCCATCCACACATCGTGGATTGAATGTAATTGTATCATTCAGCGTTGAACCACGCGAAAAGCTAGTTTTTGTTTTTGTTTGGTGTTAACGATGTAGGCGACTTGACTTAACCAAATTTTAAGGTAGCATCAGAAAAATGTTCGACCAAACATTGCTTTTTTTACGTACGCTTTCTCCTGTTTTTTCAGATTGCCGCGCACGTTGCGGAACCATTTTCTGAGGTGGACCATGTATTTCTTGGGCTCGAGTCCTCGGAAGCTCTCCTCTGCAGCGCCTAAAAAAGAGTGTAAAAAAGACCACTTTAACATCCGTGTCTTCTCAAACTTTCAATTCTGCCTAATACTGACAGAGGTATGGCACATTTTAAAAATAAAAACAACGCCCTGCTGGGTTTACGCACTGTCTTTTCGATAACTTTAAAACCTGGCCCAGCGAGGAGTGTGTATACATTGCAGCCTGGGAACAAAATATATGAGCTGATTTTGTGACATTATGATTAAAGTATACTTTCAAAGGCTACGCAAGATCATACTCTCGGAGATGTTCCTTCTACAAAAAAAAATCTTTAACTTAGAATATTTTTAGAAACTTTTTTTAATAGCTAGCAACGTAAGGACGTTTTGCTTTGGAACTACAAAAAGTAAAGCCAACGTATCATTCCCTACATAACAATATTAAAACCAAATAAGCATGTTTAACTAAGGAGAAAAAGCATGACACCTATCATTTCAGAAAAAAATAAAGGTTCTGAATTTTAAGATTTTACTAGTATCAAATAATTTAATGACTCTGCCGTTTTTCTCATCTATTTCTCTCTTTTGCTTTGGTGCTTAGAGTAACATATCTTTAATAAACTGTTTACCTTCCTAACATTTACTTGTGATGAAATGTGAAACTTGAATTTTATTCCCTTACATATATGTCACAATTTTCTTAATTTTTATTCATGGCTTGATACACATAGAGAGTATTATAAATCATGATTAGCTTTCAAACTCCAATTTAACATTCATTGCGTTCAATAGTATTTAATGGGAGTACTTACGACGAACGGCCTTCTCGGCTCGCGTCCCTACAAACGCACGCTTGCCCGTCGATGTCTTCGTGTAGTTATAGATGTCAGCAAACTTCAACGAGAATAAAGCTACTCATCATGCCGTTAGCCTTCTCTTGCAAGTGTTGAGCTGTCAAACTTCTTGAGGTAGGAGACCTGCAAGCAAAATTGCCATTGAGAATATTTTTTAAAGAATGCAAATATACAGGTCACGGGACACAAATGAGAATCGGGATGTTCACATTGCAAAACTAAACTATCGCATTATATAAAATGTAGAGTTTACCCAAACTGGGATTACATGCCAACGTGTCAGAGATTATGGCAATATAATATAAGGTCATAAGCAAAAAAGAAACACCTGAGTTTGACTGCAGGAAAATGATTTCCAACCTCAAAAATAGATAAACCGCATCTACGTTCTGCTAGATCTGTCGCATAGTTCCACTCTAAACATTCACGTGCGTTCCTTTCCCATCAAACACTTAATAGCCAATCACAGCAATCAGCGGAACGTGCTCGGTGAATAACGGGGACAAACATGTGTTCAGACCCAAAAATGAAGTCTTCGTTGGGACACTGAGCGTGACGTTTCACGTTGCTCAGTGTCCCAGCGCCGACTTCATTTTTAGGCCTAAACACCCGTTCGACCCCATGATTCACCGAGCTCGCTCCACAGATTGTTGTGATTGGCTATTAAATGTGTGATGGGAAAGTGAACACACGGGAATTTTTAGACTGCACATGCAATCCTTGATTTCGATCGCCGTGTTAAGTGACTCGAGGTAAACGTCCTCGATGAAATTGAAGCTCGAGGTTGCAAGTGACACCGTAGAATAGAGGGTTGTCTCAAGATTGAAAGCAGTAAAACAATGAAAATGTCGGCAAAAATAAAAGCGTCCTTTACGGCGCAGCCGTGACATTTAGGTTCGCCAATGTACCAAAGCAGTTCCGAGACTCTAGACCACGCGAAAATGCAACCACCTGTGCTAATATCCGAGATATTAACCAGATACGTGCTATGATAGAATTTTTAAATCGAATAGACCTAATTGCTAAATTACCCAAGCATCCAGAAGAATGCAGGAAATTGTGTTCCACGCGCCGCACGCGCACGCCTGCCCCGTATAGAAGATTCGAAGTAACTAACCAAAATAAAGCGTTGATGAACGCGCGTGCAAGATGCCTTTTGTTTTAGGCTTTTGCTTTAGAACAGTTACTGCCGCAGACGACAGCAGGTGCGTCGCGTGGAACATCATTCCCTGCATTCTCCTTGATGCTTGGGTAATATAGCAATAGGTCTATTCTCTAGTTATCTGCATTTGACGTTCGGGGCGGAGGAGGGAAAAGAAGAGAGAGAGAGGAGAAATGGACGGTTGTCGGGTACACAGCGGCAATGCTATAACAGCTCTAACTGGACGCAAAATTTGCGTCCAGTTGACGAAATTTTAGCTGAGAGACGGCACATTTGACGACAAATATCTTAAAGCAGGTTGCTTTTATTTCAACCGAGTCCTTTAGCCTTCCGTGGTAGTTGACTTCAAATTGTAATTACAACATGGGCCATAAAACCTCGAATTAAAACTTAATTAGCGCATTTTGTTAATTAGTCGCTTGATCGTGACGATTAATTCACCACCTAATGTCCGCCGAGCCCGATAAACACGGAGTGAAATCAGTCTCTTTGTAAAACGCACTCCCTTTTTCTAAAACTTTTGAACTGACTAAAAAAAACAAAAACACCTGGTATATTCATAAGACGACATTCTTGTTTTAATTCAACCTTGCTAATATAGGTTTTTTTATCAATTTGCTTAGGTTTAAAACAATCGAAACGATTCGTTTGAAAATGACTCAACTTTGACTGATTTTCTTACTTTTGGAAGGTATTCATTCACTATAATAACACTGTAAACCAACCATGTATTCAAAATTGTTTTTGTCTTGCCAGGAACGTCTCCAGAGCTGCAAAATCCTCCGCTGTCTCCATCGGCAGTTTGGGTAGCACAGGAGGGGGCGGAGAAGGGGCAGGGGTGGCAGCATGCACCTCTCTGAAGGCTGGATGATTTCTTGGCGAAGGCCTCCCACATCTTCGTAGAGTTGGTCCAGCTTTTTGAAGAACTTTCTTGAAGGAAGCTAGAGGAAAACAATTTCTTTGAGACATTTTCAGAATGCAAAGCTTACTGGGTCATGGGATACTATTTTGCTGTTCTGCAGTTGTCAGACTGCAGAACACCAAAATATTTCTTAAAAGAGTCAAGTTAACGTACACGCACATTGCTATACTTCGGCTCACCCTGTGATGGACTACGAGCCAAAGTTACGGGCCAAGGTCATATCACGAGCAAATAAAAAGTCGTGGTGTATTGCTCTGATTCGAATCCTCTCGTCCAAGCGATATACTGCGTGGTTTCAAAGTATATTGTTCATTGGACCTGCTGGTCAGTAGCCTTGGCTTGTAGTTCATCGTAGGGTAATACAAAGTATAGCTCTGGAAAAACTCTTATCACAATGGAATCGAAGAATTAAAAACAAATTATTTTGCGATTATAAAAACGCGTGAGATCTTTCATGTTCCAAATAGTAGAAAGTTCTGGCATACCGCGATTCGTGGGATCCGCGGCACTGCTATCTTTACGTGCTCGCGCTAAAGAGCGTGCTTTGAGGTCTAGTATGAGCTCACGGTAGCGCGGCAGCGGATTACGGACGCGGTATGCTAAAACTCTGTGATAGAGGACGTCAGCATGCCTCTTCCGTGATCCGCCACCGCGCTACTTTGAGCTCGCACTACACTTGCGAGCATACGGGCAGGGTACACTCTAAAAAAGCCGGTGCGTCTACTTTTCCGCAGAACACTCGCAAAGCCAGTCACTGCAGTTTGCGGAGGCAGCTCAGCGAATGATAGTCCCTAAACTATATGTTTGGACCGAAATACGAAGTCTGCGATGTAGCATTAAACAATGCAAAACATCACGCTTTCATTGCTAGATCGCAGTCATCGTTTTCTGGTCTAAACATATGTTTCGGCATTGTCATGCACCGAGCTGCATGCCTCCGCAAGCTGCATTGATTGGCTCTCCGAGTTTTCTGCGGGAAGCAGACGCACGGGCTTTTTTTAGAATGTAGTGCCGCCAGAGTGCTACGGTGCCCGTGGAAGCTATTGATAGTGCTAGGCACGAAATTCTCCAATCCTAAACACATGATTGAATTGCCAGGGAGATGCGGTTTTATAGAAGTCTAATCGAACTTATAGAAGTCAGGTACTTCTACCAATAAACGTTTTTACTATATATTTACAACCTTATCGCCAAATTTAAATATTTATGTAATTTGTGTTTGCTTTGCAGCGTTTTGGCACCATTTGGGAGATCTTTGTCGCACATTATTAAAATTTGCGTTTGCTCAGAATGAAATATATTGAAGTACTTTATCTGACTTTCTATAAGTCGCCAGCTTTTCCAAAGGTTGGTCTGATAAATTACAATAACTTGCATAATTAATCGTACATACACAATGTCCGTTGAAACAGGCATCATGAACCAAAAGCATATAAGTGCAAGTAAAGCGATTTGCGAATCGATCCGACTGCCTTCTTTGTCAAAACATCCCAGTCAGGCCCGAGGGTAGAATGCCAGAATGTCAGTAGGGTTCTTTGATTTACCTGCACCCCCCTGCACCGGTGGAGAAAAGTGTATGGCAATCTACTTCCTGTGGGTGTATTGCGATATGGGCGGATCGCAACAACCGCCCTTCGGCTCTTCCTGCATCGGCGCAGGAGGCGAAGGTAAATCGAACAGGTTAATGATGTCAATAGTTTATTTTCAAATTCAAAATGTATGCTGTGCTATCAGTGCACCTGCCAACAGAAAAAGTACGCCATCTGTAGAACTAAACACAAGGAACGTGTTGCTACACTTAAAAAAACAGAAATAAATTGAATATAGTGACGACAAGAACACAGACGGGTACTGCATCTGCTCAACTCCCAAGAAACATTTATTCAGGTGCAAACGTCTGCCCGCTGCTCGCCGGCCCCCCATCCCGGAGAGCGCGAGGGACAAAAAGGAGTAAGTGGGAAATTCGGCGGAAGAACAGGGAAGAGGGGGGGGCGAACAGCAGGCCGTAGGCGAAAGGACCCCCACAGGGGGGAGGAACGAGTTATCCGCAAGGTCTTCTGGGCTAAACTCGACAGTGATCGGGGTGAGAGAACGGCGATCTCTTGTTCGGAGGGTGTCAGCGAGGGAGAGGAAGCATTTACATCTGAGTTCTTTATGGCTTACAACTCTATAACTTCTCTTCTGGACCTTTTGTCTGTGAAACCCCAAGGCGCGGTTGTCCTCGAACCCGGGCGAAGCACCCACCGCGCACACGCCAGATGCACCAGCGACCGTGTGCGCCGAGCTCCACCCTCGGGCTCCGCCACCTTCTGGCGGTCGCCAAGACAATCCCGCCTATCTGGCCTATGTATCCTCCGGCCACAAGCGGAACGGGGTGGAGTACACTTCCCTTCTTTGTGGACATGGGACGAACTGATCCCCGAGCATCTCAGAGCAGGTCTTCTTTAAGTGGAGCACAACCAACTTTTCATTTTACACTATTTTCTTAGCTTAAATTTTCAGCTGAACGCCACCCCTACATCGAATCTGGACCCGAGCGCTTTTAGCCGATGCGCTGTGTTGTGCGTATAAAGAATCGACGGCCAGCCTCTTCTTCAGTTGTCTGGATGCCGGTGTAGGAGTAGCAGGGGCGAGTACCAGCCTCTTGAGCGAGCTTTCCAGCAGGTCGTCGGGAAAGCCGGCCTTCATCAACCTCTGCGTCTGTAGCCGGACACTACGGTCCGCGCAATGAGGGGCAGGATCTAGAATGCGCTGAAGCCAGAAGAGACTTCACGAGCCCCTATTTTAACGTTCTTGGAGTGAGCGCTAGCGAAAGCGCAGCGAACTGTCTTTTCCGTCCTTTGCATAAACTCCCAGCAGATTCCCCCGGGATGAATCTTCAAACGAAGGTTCTAGAATTGAAATGTCTGTCATACGAGTCCTCCCTTTTAAAGAAGAGGACCGCGAATCCCGGCGAGAAGGCCTCCGGGATAGTCTCAGGATTGTCTGCACCTTCATGCATGAGTAGGTAGCTATCTACACAACGGTGCACCCGACAGCCCGGCGCGAAATTCTCCAGCCGCCCCCTGATGGGCCGATCTACGTACATGAGAAATACCTGCATCTGCAGAACCGGTGCAAGGCACGGACGCGATGCGGCCATCCCCGCTCTCTGAATGTGCAACCTTACCCCTCGTACTCCACTGAGGATGAAAGCGGAGTGTAAACAAACCAGGAGCTCCCAGGAAGTACACTGACTGGGAAACCCGGAGGAGTTTTGGAAGTGAGTTCAACGCGTCGTGTTCGTGGGTGGCGTCGTTCGCATAATCTAGAGGCAACCGTAAATCCAGGCTATACACCGCCTTCTCGTTGGTAGCTGCTCACTTTGAGATTGAGAGATGAAAGAAGTAAAGGGCTACCGGCGCTTCTCTTCTTACGGGAGCGCTAGAAAGAGTGAAAGTCCCGGAAGAATACGAATCGTTGAACGAAGCAC